>SMMW01000513.1:0-90000 GCA_004794655.1 Marisa cornuarietis | reverse complement strand
GACTTTATCTGGTAATCAGCTTAACCCTTCTGTCATTTAAACAAAAGTCATCCGTGCTGCTCTTTAAGTTACGTCCCACAGCTGGAATCAAGGGTCTCTGGGTATTCTTCTTGGTAAATATTTGCTTGATATTTCTCTTGATACAGAGACGTACTGCGTACACAGTCTCTTTATGAATCACACCAGGAAAGGATTCTAGCCGCTGTTCGACCACTTCTCTGCTCTGCGCTTATTTACTTATGGAACAAATACTTTTCTGATAAAGTTTCAGGTCTCCCACTCGCTTCCCATCTGTTCGTGTGTTCCTCTTACTGTTAAGAAGTGATTAAATTTTCCCTTGGCATCATTCTGACTTCACAAACAAATTCGTCTTTGTTTAAATCATTTTAAAAGTCACGTGCAGTCCATTAAATATATCTTCAGTTTGTACGTTTCTGGTTTTATTGTTTTACGTTAACAGGTCATAAAATTGATAGCGACTGGCATCTTCCAAAAGCACCCCTCCCCCACATCTCTTTTAACAGCAGCATTGTGCGTTTTTTTTCTAAATTCTTAATCCTATTTCTGTAAGGCCCTCGCTTGTTGTCATATTTGCGTCGGTTTACCCATCCTAAAATAATTGCTTGAACGTCTTCTATCCTCCACGGTGGAGGCTGTAGTTAAAATGAAAAAGCTGTCATCGGGATCTTGAGTCAATATCTCTGGCTTTCCACAAGGTAAATGATCAACTTTAAATATATATGCTGCAAGCAGTGGTAAAGATACTCACAGTTCTAATGATCCCGTATAATGAATGCTAAACTCCTTTAAATATCATTATTATAAAGCAATGGTAACGATATCCATAGTTCCAATGATAGCGAGAGCAGTGGACCTAAATGGTTCACCGTGGAAAGTGGAGCCCAACCCTAACTTCCCACCTCTTCACCTTAGGTTACACGAGTATATAATGTTCTTGTTTCCGTTGAGTGGGCAGGAGGAATTTTCTAGTTAGAAACTCGGGGAGGAGTGGGTGGGGGCTCAATCACCTACTTTCTGATCCATAATCAAGTGAATTACATACATATGTGCAGGATATTTTATTTTAGGCATATTTCTTGCTTGCTGGGCAGGTCAGCAAGTGAGATAATAAGACGACATAGTTGCCGAGTCAGCAGCCTTTAGCTTGCAAGAGTTTAGATACTAGTCTCGACACGTCAAACCGCATGTCTCGAACCGGGTGGCAGAGAAGAATTTTGAATGCCTCACTGATCACCGTGGGGTGCAGTGTTCTATGCGAGGTTGGAGTTTAAGGAGCTAGACCCTGTGACTGGCATTAGACTTGTACAGCGGTCTCTAGTGGTACTGCTGCCGTAGACAAATTTTTATTTTCGTGTACACTAGTAAGCGTGGTCAACATCTCAGTATACATGACCCTCGTAGCTGCCATAGGGTGGAAGAGAACGAGACAACGGATAAGACAAAAATTTAAGAACCTCAGCGGACCCCCCAAACTTATAAAATGTTCTTTCACTCAGTTTTTCCTTGTTTTGGATTTTTGGACAGTAGGAATAGAGCAAATGTCTCTGGCCATTATTAAAATCTGTGGTATGGACTGATCACCTTCGTCAAATTAAACGAGGCTATTAATTCATCAGCTATCATGGGGCAATGTTGGATCAATTGCTTGTAATGATGTTTGCAGGAGGGGATGATATAAAGAGCGATGAGTTGACTGTAGCAACATCATTAATTAAAGCGTTGCTGTATGGAGATCACCTGGTGGGTGCTGGTGCTGAAGTTTAGAGGAATGATGAAGCTCTTCATAAAGAAAACAACAGAATCAACCACCGTGAGAATACAGAACTGTCTAAGGAATCACGATTAACGTTACACTCACCTCTAATGATATTTAACTTCGGGATAGTTATCGGCTGCCTTCACAATTTTCCGACTGCTTGCCCTTCTGGCTCCGTTTTGCACTATTTTGGGTGATTTTAGCCTCGGGATGAACTAGTCTAGAGACTGCAATCGATATGGTCCTCTATCAGAGGGTTTTATGGTGTACCTTAATAAATAATTTATGGACAGATAAGGGGCAAGACACTATTATGGTGTCACGGACCCACAGGGTTTGCTCTGTGTGTGGTGTGTGTGTGTGTGTGTGTGTGTGTGTGTGTGTGTGTGTGTGTGTGTTGGTGTGTTGGTGTGTTGGTTCGTCGTGTGGTCTTGAAGCTGAAGTTCTACTTGTTAACTTCATGTACCTCTTCCCGAAATTAATAACTTACACACAAGGACAACTAGCGCAGCTCGACATCGTTGTAGTACAAACATAACTTTGTAGCATGTTCTTTTAAGTTCAGACAAGACATTTAAGCTTAGACGTTCGGACGTTTCGAGCCAAACAAACTACAAGGGCTCAAAAATATTACTCCGCCTTAAAATTATGTTATAGACCAGCAACTGAGATTATTTGTGCTGAACAGGAACTCTGGCTGTCCGATGCTGGTCACACGTGTAAAGATATGTCTTCCCGCACATAAATCACATGTATTCACTATCACGCGGTAAACATAAGTTTTTCTGTCCATCAACGGTCGCATCGTCACTGTTAAAACAGTCTATTGTTGCATGCCTTATGGTACATACATACATACATTTTAATTTGTCTCTTCACTTAGCATTTATTTACTCCTACGATACGACTGTCATCATTAGCGTTAACTTGTTTACATCAAGATCGGTTTGTCTTGCTTTTATTTCACTCTTTTGTTTCATAAGACTTACAACACAAGAGGCAACACAAATTGTCCCTGTACAAAAAAAAACCACAGACAAAAAAATGCTTGATGAAACTTTTAGTCGGCCATCTAGCACACGAAATGAAACAAAGAAACTCAAGTTATTTGCATGGATCTCGAGATCTTAAGCTACTGGGCCATCACAGGTTTCTTTTGATGATATATCATCTTCGTAGGTGATATTATAAACAGCCCGCACTTACAAGTCATCAGCTGTGTAAACTAAAATTATTTTTAAAAACCAATATGACAGCAACATTACAGACCATGTCGTCTAACGGCTTCATATGAATTCGTTGTCATGAACTTAATCAATCGTCTTTATATTCTGTGCAGGCTTCACATCTAATGGATCAAGTACAGTACTGCTGTGACCTTCTTTGACGACATTGCTACCTACATGGACAGTTGGACAGCAAAACAGTAAACATTAATATCTGTCCACGAGCTGATTGCGCCTAGCGTCTTATTTGGGTGAAAAAAAGATAGTTGACCAATTGGAACCAGTATGATGTTTCGTTCCTGTAACACAAAATCAGATCTGATTGGCAAAGAAGCCGTCCCCAAAAAAGGAATTTTAAATTCAAGAGATTAAATTACAGGAAAACAGATCGTGATGCAGTTTTGATTGCCAAGTTCTTGGACAGGAGAGAGAAAAAAACTCAGTCTACATATCAGCATAGTTTGTAGATAGCTGATTTTTTTTATACTGAAGGTTACTGTCATCGCACAGCACAAAAATTAAAATACACCGAGAAGTATTTTTTCTCAAGAACCTGATAAGAAATAACAGGAAGATGGGTCGAAAACTTAATCTTTCTCATCTGACGGAGGAGGAGTGCGAAAAAATTCTCAGTGTTTTGCAAAGAGACTTTGAGGTGCGACAGAAAGAAAAAGATAGAATTGGGTGAGTATGAATTAGAAATAAAGCGGAACAAAAATCTTGTGAACATGAAATTTTTGAAGATGAAAATGCTAATAATGTATAACTTAAAATAAAGAAATGTGAAGGATTCTGGTAACATGTTAATACTTCTACCACCATAGGACACTTCCACACATGCAAGGAGCGTGTGCAAAAAAGGTGCTTAACATTTTAATGTGACATCTTCATACATAACATTGCATATTTAGGTCCAGTCACTCATACCTAAGTTACAGTAATTTGTGGACATTTTCGAAACAAGTTCCACAACCACTAGTTTTCGTTTAGACTCAATAGAGATACTAGAGAACAAGATTCAACAGACAGAGCCATGGTTAGTTGTCTCTCTTCATAAACAACATTTAGTGTCAGATGGGAGGTGGGAATGGCTGCAAAAACTGCCTTTTAAATAATGTGTTGTGAGAATTATGCTGAAACTAGGAATGGTCAATTAGGTTACTAGAATGATTTTTTCCCCAAAATAATGAATACTTATCAGTCTTCAAGACACAATCTCACTGTCGCCACAATGATATGTTGTTCTAATAGATAGTTTCGTTATTTATTTCTAGTCACATTCAATTAGATGTTGTCTGAAGCAGTTCATCGATTTCTATCAAAAGGCTGATATTCCTCTTTTACCAAAATGGGTCAGCAGCATCATAAATTGCTTGAGCCCCGAAGTCGGGTAATATTTATAGGAGAGGAAACGGCCGTTAAACTTGCCGATGCAGTTCAATTATATAAGTTTATTTCCCCTTCCATTACCACTTCATCAGTAAAAATATGCTAAGATACAAGGCATGAAATTAGTCTAATTAGTCCAGTGGCAATGCAGAGTTACAATTTTGCATTCTGTTCAGCGTTTCTAACTGAGCAATTTTAAGTGGGAGCAGGCTATGCGATAAGTTGATATGACAACCAAATGAAAAAGGCAGAAAAGCCGAGTAGACTTGTTCTTGACTAACACTACACAATTTCCTAAAACTCTGTGATATTGAACATGACAGGCAGATTTGAATAATAGAAATATTGGAGTTTTTTATTAATAAGATCTGAATGCTTATCTGGCAGCAGGTTGTCACCCATGCACTTCGGAACGGATGTCTCAGCTCTCTGCTAATAGAAAGATCCCCCTTTAAAAGGAAAAAGCTGTTTGTGAAAGCAGATAGCGGAATGATGGAAAGCTATTGATCGAAGGAGTCCAGTCTATAAATAGATGCTTTCTAAGTCACATTAGTATCTTCACGTTTTTAGTCAAGTACACTCTGAGCGATGCCATCAGCAAACAGTTGCTTTTAACACGAGCACCACGAAAGCAAGAGACATCAGCCGAGCAGCGAAATGTCAAGGCCTCCAAAAGCCAGCTCGTGCACTGCAAAAAAAAACAAAAAAAAACGCCCCCCTCCCCACTTGCGAAATATAGATCGAGGGGCAAGTCTCCTCGATTAGATGGCCCGACAAACTTTCACAAATAGGAAATGGAAATCTTTCAGGGACAGCACAATCAGCTATATGTCGAAGGATATAGATGTCTCTGTTGTGGTCTAAGCCCAAACCACAGCATGTGCTAGGTTTGCTAAGATCTAGTTAGTAGGAGGATAGAAAGAAAGTAGAAGGCATGAGTTTTCCAGTGAAGAAGATGCAAAGTGAGCCAAGATAAACCTGTATTCAATGTCAAAGTCATTGTGAACAAGCTTTAAAATGTATCATCTGTCGTTAGTATTTTGAAAGCAGCTTTGCATCTAAGTTCCCAAAATGTCTGTATTTCATTAATCTCTGTAGCAACTTTAGAATGTTTTGGTTTCCTACCTGAAGCCCCAATGCGACTGTTGCAGATTGGTTGAGACCATCCTAAATGCGGAGAAGAATAGGACAGCGGTGCTGTCGCAGCAGACGATGTTTAACAAGAACTGTTGTATCAGGTGTTGTCAAGTCTTTGGATTTATATTTAATCGTCGCCGCCAATGTTTTGTGTGTGGTTACAATGTCTGCAAGGACTGCTGCAACTACGTGGCTGAGAATAAGACTTACATCTGTCTGGTCTGTGCCCAGGAAAAGTAAGTCGTCAGTCTGCCCTCCTACAATCACCGTTCCTCTTTTTTTTCTCGTGCCCTGTACGCGCTTGAAAAAAGTACGTCGATTCTCAGTCCTTCCCCTAGAAAATCCGTTTCACCAATCACCAGCCTTCTGAGTCTGAGAAAACATTTTGTCTGTTTCTTTGGTTTACTCTGTGGCTTAGGGGATTTTGTTTTCTTTTTTATTACCTTTTTACTTTGTCTCATGATGGTTTTCTTAATGTCTGAATAAACACAGATATCTCTTTCGGCAAAAGCATACACGCATTACTCCTACTTTGTATTTCTTGTTTACATTTTCTCAATGTCTTTCTGGAGGCAAACACAAATAAGGTTCCACAAAAAGGCAGCTTGTGCATTTGTGCTGATCTTGGTTTTGTTTCACAAGTTATAGAATTCTGTTGATTTTAGACAGTATTTTTTCTTATTTCATTAGTTATAGATTTCCTCTAATGTTTAGCAGTATTTTGTTGGTGTTTCACTATTAGTATTCCATCTGATGTTTACTAGTGTTTGATCGATTTTGCTGATTCGCATTTTGATTCCCTCAGACGTTAAGTAGTATTTTCATTCCCATTTTCCCCCCACATACGAGGGATGTTCCACTTCCGCCCGGACTTCAGTATTTTGCGCGCTTTCAGCGAGTGCAGACCATGCGAACTCGATAGAGCGGTTCTTCGAGATGTTTCCACATTTAGGTCATAATTTTTCCCCTCCTAGTTCTCACAGGGTAGAGAGGAGAAGCAAGTCAATGCACGGCCCACTGAGAGATCCATCAGTGCCGTCATCACCTGACTTTGGAGTGATCATGTTGCATCACTTTTGGTGTGGCTTTCAGGCTGTTGACAGTTTGCAGAAGCTGAAAGAAACTTATGGCGATGATGCTCCATCTAAAACTACTGTCACGGACTGCTTTTGGCGATTTGCCAGTGGTCATATCAGCTGTGGTGACGAACACCGTGAACCAAGGCCTAAGACGTCAAGGGCCCAGACAATGTCGACAAAGTTCGTAAATTCCTGGAAAGTGATTACCGTGTGACCATCAGGGAGATGGAGCTGGGAATTCCCTCTACAAGTCTTCACAGGATCATCCATCACGATTTGGGCTTCAGCAAGAAGTCATCTTGCTGGGTACCATGTTGCTGACAGACGAGCGAAAGAAAAACCATGTGCACTGGTACAAGGAATTCTTGGAAACATTTAATCATGGGCGTTCTCCTGGCTTCAAGCGCATCACGACAGGTGATGAATGTTGGTTCTACAATCTGAACGCTGAAACCAGGGCCCAGTCGATGATTTGGTCATTGCTGGAGTGAGGGAACAGCTGAAATTGATCCCAAAAACTGGCGTTTTTTGGAGTGTTTTCAAAAATGGATCCAAATGCCAAAAATGTGAAACAGTTTTAAAAGAATAAGAGAAAACTGTTTAAAAAAATTTCCGTATTCGTTTTATTGCCAAGTCCGGACGGAAGTGGAACATCCCTCGTATTAACACCTTGGACTCATGGGCATAGTTCATTGAAGGATTTGATACCTCATAAATCTTTCAAAAGCTGCTTTATCACTTTTGAATTATATCGATCTGGTGTTTTCCTTATTAAGCTTGAATTTTGTTTTCCAGATTCATGTTCTTATAACGAAAGTTGCAGCACCAACTGGTCTGCAAAAGTCAATCCTATTTGCACTTCCACTCCACGAAGTTTGATACGCCCTGGCATTTGTAAAGTGGCTCAATTTGCATACTAAATACCAGGATGCAGCAAGACCTGTTGCTGTTAACATATAAAAGTGGCATGGGTTGTGGGATCTAAACGGAGTACATACGTAAATGACCATAGAGGAAAATTTTCCGATGTGGGTGGACGCCATTGCGAGCTTTAGGTACAGACGATGTATCTCGAGGTTAATATCTTGGCGGCCTTAGAATACACATATGTTTATGCAGGCACTCACTATCATAAAGGAATAGTCACAGACCTCTTAGTTTGAAGGGGATGAAAAGTTCATGTTTTGCCTCCGGTTCATGCTGACTATGTAGACTGTAATTCGTGAGTGCTACACTCTTCAAACTGATGCTTCATACTCATAGGGCAAAGTTTTTGCTAAATTGCGGATAATATATACGAGCTTATGTTGATTACTATCCTCTATGTTCTCACCGCGAGCAACGTTAAATTTCCTTGGATGTAATAATCTTGGTCTTCCTAAAAGAATTTTAGCAAATTGTCTTTTTGTAGATCACGAAACACTTTAAATATTAAAAATAATTTTAAAATATTGTGTTTGTGTCCTTGGTTTTCCTTGTAGAATTTTAGCGAAACTTCCTTGTTTATGGATCATCATCTTTTTAAGCAGATTGAACTTGCTCATCGAAGCAGGATTTTTGCAAAGCTTCATTTCTTTGTGGGTTACGGAAAACGATGGAAAACATCGTACACAATACTATCCACATCCTACCAACCTTCCCCAAATGGCTGCTCGCTGTGAGGCAGTAATTTTTTCCCACTCTTCCTACGCCTCCTGATTTCCTTTTCCCTCCTCCTTCACAAAAAAGGAGCGCTATCATTAGCACCACGCGATAATAGGTAATGTGGTACGGACTGCCACGGGTCCTTGCCAGGAGCACACCATTTACAGGCCTATTATCCCCCTTGCGACGTCAGGCTCTAATGGCAGGCTGTTTGGCAAAATCAAATGTCAGTAGCGCATGCTGACTTCGCAGTGCGGAACTCGCTGGTTTAAATCCAGTACAGGGTGTGCTCTGAAAATGTTTGTATAGTTTTCACCATGTTGCAGATGTCAAGATTCTTAGGGTGCTCGCCATTAAAGATTATATTCAGTGTAGACTATCAAATGATCGCAGCAGTGATGTCCTATCATTGCAATGACATATAATAACAAGAATAATTAGAATAATTAGTAATTGTATAAAATGCACGAAAATTAGTCCAGTGTGTTCGTATTGCTTAGCTCCTGAAAACGCCACCCACTCACCCACCCCGAAACACACACACACATACACACAATATATATATATATAATTGTATATGTCAGCGTTTCTCAACCTTTTACTTGTGACGCCCCCCCAGACGAATAAAGGTACGTCCGCACGCCCCCCTTAGCCACTAATACCTATATGAGATATTAGAAAATGACCATCTTTGCGGCCCCCTTTTCAGCAGCTTGCGCCCCCTTGGGGGGCGCGCCACCCAGGTTGAGAACCGCGGGTATATGTGGATGTATAACAGAGGCTTTTCGGTGTGGCAGTTCTGACCAACTACAATATGAGTCTGCTGACTATTTTGCGGACCACAAAAAACTCGATCCACTGCAGCGTTGAATGCACTATAAACATCTTCCTGAAAAAATATCCCACTGACACCCGAAATCATTTCATAACTCAATCTTCAAACCGAGCTTTCGTATAGAGGAGAAATCGTGCGGTTCGTGAAGCTACACTGTCGCAGATCACAAAGTTAAATTTTTTCTATACTCGGGTCTTCATCTCTTTAACAACAGCAAACTCAAGCGTCGGCAACTTGTCCGTTACTCATAGAGTTTATCATAGCCGTTCACTAAACACGCATAAAGAGGTGGGGTGTGGATGAAATTGGGGTAATGAAATCCTGCGCTGCTCACTTTCCGTGGTGCAGTGTCATCGTATGCTGAGAAAGGGGGAGGGGGGAGGACAAACTAACATTGCCAGCAAACTCCAGCGGTCTTAGCAACTCGCTGGCGGTCGCCGTCAAAGTGAGTGTGGCACGCTTTATTGCGACTGTCACTTCAAAAGGAACGGTCCTTTTCGATGCGTGCTTGAACCGGCTGTTCACACTGCGACTGGATTGAACTCAGAGCGTTAATACCTGTAGTTATTAATTGCCGTTCTCGCTTCATGCAGTTATTAACGCAGAAGATTGCAGGGAGGGAATGGAGAAGGGGCATCGGCTGTTATTTGCTGCTGAATAACAACACGCGGTGAATAGTTCCCATGAGAGTGCGATTTCTGGATTTCCGTTCGCTGACGAGAATGGAATGTATACTCTTTCAACTACAATCCCCTTGATGATTAAAAAAAAATCACCACTCTCATTGTAGTGGTTCTAGTCCATCCACGCACCCACACCCGCTCCCGCACACACACCCACACATACATATGCACATACACACACGCATACCAATCACCGTGATGTAGCCTTAGTTAAAACATAGCCAACCAACCAACGCGCATACTAAGACCATAACATCTTTCTCAGTTGTCCAGTTCGTCCAATTCCAGTGTACCGAAGAGCACTAAAATTCCACACAAGGAAAGTATACGAAAAAAAGTGTCACTTTAATGCCAGACGCCTTTAATGGTCCTATTTTCACAGCCGTTCCTCTGTTTTTGTGAACTCTAGACAGCTTTGTTTTGTAGAATGTGCAAAAAAAGTGCAGAAGAGAATCTCAATAAAATGTTCATCTCACTCAGCAGATACCATTTCATCCCTACTCCTAACTTCAATACACACACAACATGAGTTTTGAAAGATTTTGACCAAAAACATTAATGACACATTAAAACAACGTTTTTATTTTATTAATGTTAAATATTCCACTAGAAAATATTTTATTACTGTTTTGTTGGCTTCAGACAGAGATTGGAGTTACTAAAGGTAACTAAAGACTTGTTTTCGCTGTAGGGACCTCAAGCAGAAGGCATGTGGCTGGTTCTACAATACAGTGTCTCAACGCTTTCGACGTTTCGGCAGTGCCAAGGTGGTGCGGTCTCTGTACAAAAGCACCAGCTACTGTAAGTTGAGATACGCTCTGAATCAGGCCCGCAGTATGAGGCACAAGTTAACCTGTAAGTCCCCTTTACTAACGTTAGCACGACTGGCCTTGCAACGAATGACATTTGACCTTTTTTGCTACTTGCATGGTATGAGATCGCGTGCATGGTAGATACGTGGGCTGTCCCCCTCCTAACTGTAGAGCCATAGAAGGCTCAAAGTGCAGCGAATGACATTTCGCTTGCTTGCCAGTGTGTGTGTGTGTGTGTGAGAGAGAGAGAGAGAGAGAGAGTGTGTGTGTGCGTGACTTTTTGATATGCGTTCACGTCTTGTCTGCTCCTTCTGTTCATGTGTTTGTGTATCTCTGCGTGCGCGCGAGCGCGTGTGTGTATGTGCGTAATCGTAGTTGCATGCATCTGTCTGTATGACTGCTTGCTGAAATGTATCGGTGCTGTGATAGCCTTTCCATACACAACATTATTTTCGGGGCCTGTCCGTCATATGAAATTCATAAGCACTGTTATGTATAGACAGGAGGGAAACATTCTTACGACACTCAGACGGTACTTATGTACGACGAAATTAAACACCTGCTTGCAGGACATACTGTCTGTCTTTTGCATGAGTAAGAACACAGTATGTTTTTCCACGCAAAGGTACCACGAAATCATATTTTGCGTTTTCTCAAATTTCACAAAACGTAAACTCTTCTTGTACGTTTTACAAAATACTGCCTTCACTTAATAATTTCCTAATTTTCTTTGGGTCTGTACCACTCCTATTTGCAGCTCGTGACGAGGTTTCTGTCGTGAATAAAATTACGACCTTGTAATTGACCTGTGATCAGCATTGTAAACAATGTGCGTTGAGTCACAGCCACTTTTGTTATCGATTTCCAGCGTTTTGCCTGTTTTCTGTCGTCTGATAAGATGTCTGTGGAGAGAATGTCTCTCACAGGACCACCGGAAACTGATATGATGGAAAAAAAAAAACGTTGGCACATTTCACACTGGATGATGAAGGGTGTGGATAACACCAGCCTTTGCAGGCACTCATAACGACTTCATCGCATAATGAAAGCATATAAAAAATTGCACTCGCCCTCTTCAGCCTTTTATTTTTTTTCCCGCAGTCTAGTTTGCGCTGCTCTCACAATCGAGGCTATCTTTACAGCTTGCTGTAAGCTGCATTGTTAAAAGACTTTGAGAGTAGGGGAGGGTGATGAAGGCTTTTTGCTATATTCGCCACAATCTGCATGCCACTTTTTCCCTTGAAATTAGAGTCGACAGCAGCTCTCAGTCGGGAAGCGGGGTGGCACGGTCAAGTGCGAGATAATCAGTCTGCCTCTCAGGGTTCTTCAAACGATTAAGTTTTCCTAATAGCCCTTTCTTATGTGACTGTTTTTGGTAAATTTATTATATGACCGTCATGTGAAAATTTAGCATAGTCGTATATTTGGGCAAAGTGTCCACTAAGAATGACCGCTCGGATGAATGACCTCGACCTTTCTTTTGCACTTCTGTTGGTTGAAGAATTCTCTCTCGCCGCTCAAGACTTTGCTTTCGCTCACTCTACATCTTGAGCTGCGTTTGCTTGATGTTCAATGGATTGAGTCAGACTAGCAGAACAGCATTGCATCGTGCTTACCATGAACGCCAAGAACTTTAGTCTGGGTACAATGTCAAAAAAAAAAAAAATCATTTCTGCCGCTGGCAGCTTAATCGCTGTTCTGGTAGAGCATTCGTTCTGGTGTTCGCCTGTCCTAGAGCACCGACAGACGGGACTTGTATCTAGCTTCGAGGCGGCTTTATTTGGCCTTAACTCAATAAATTATGTAAAAACGAGTTCACTGTTTGCGATATCAGATTTAAACTGTGTGAGTAATGACCAGCGTGTGGCGTAAGACAGACGTCTGATCTCACGAAGAATTTGCTAGAAAACTGGCGTTTGATATAGAAGATACGATATAATAGCAAGACTGGCTTAGATCATTGTCTGAAGTGAAAGGAAGCAGATTCAGTAATTATTACGAAAACACCGCGAGTTTGTAAAGCTTTCTACTACATCTACTGTCAGCTCGGATTTCTTTTTAACAGCCGAAACTAGGCGAAGGAAGTCTCAAGGAATTAGGTAGCCAATCACGGGGCCCTAAATATTCATAAGCAAAGAAGTGTGACCTCGAGATATCCAACAGTATTAATAAAATATTGTTACATTTGCATCATTATTATCACAATTTCATAAAAAGTAGTTTTACAGGCGTTTTTCTTAAACTTGCTCTCTCTCTCTCTCTCTCTGCTCCTGCTGCATGTGTAGACAACCATCTAACACCCTTGCATTTTTCTGCTTTCAATTATAAATAAAGAATATTCTTTAATATAAATAATTTTAAAATATTTTTTGCATTCTTATATTAATTGGCTTGTACCAGCTATATGATTTTCCAAACAACATTTTGAAGCCTTTTTTCATTTTTGATGTGTTTAATCGTTACTGGGTATACACGTTTCAATCAGTAGTTACAGATCTCTGGAAATTCAAACTACTCTTTTGTCAAAATTGTATCACTAGTATGACCTTACTCAGAAATAGCCAGTAAGGGAAGAGACTCGTACATTCATTGCCGTTCACGAAACATAGGTTATTTCCCCTGGTAGAATAAGAGCCCACCCAGGAAAGTTTGTCACAGTTCTCTTTTCTTTTTCTCTCTCTCTGCTTACTCGCTTTCTCCATCTGTACCTACTCACAACACATCTCCTCCGAACTCTAACCCTATCACCATAAAACCACCACTCATACAACATCTCTACCACACACACACACACAGCTCAAGGCCACTGCCTAACAAAGCTAACAAACCAAAACAATTAGCACCAAACTGAGTGTGAATACTGGTATTAACTGTTTAGTTGGTTTTGATGGACAACGGGCTTGAGGATGTTTTCTCTTTTAAGATTTCTTTTTTTGTATGTGTCTGAAGTCTATGGTGATGATGTACGGGTAGAGAGAGAGAGTGCGTGTGTGTAAATAAATTCCTAGATGTATATTTGTGTATAGACCTCTTTGTGCATGTGTTTATAGAAGTCAGTTTTAAATTGCTGTTGTTTATAATTTGATTCTATTTTAAGTTGTGTAATTATAGTGACAGATGCTCACACCCTTGCTGGAGATATGCTGAAGCAATAATGAAAGAATCAAATACCTTCCCTCTGTCTTCACTTCACCCCTTCATTTCTCTTCCTCTCCTGCGTATTCCCTTATTTTGGAAACCAAGCAGTACAAAAACCTGCTTCATAATTCTTTAACTTAAATGAAATATGCAGAAAACTATTTTTAAGCAGCATTTTTTTTTCATACTCATGTCACACATCGAGGTCGTTTTAATGGCTGCTTTTCGTTTCAAATTTTATCGTTACTGGAGAGCCTTCATTTGTCATTGTGACGGACGCGCTTCAGCGTCAGAATACTGATGCATCGGAAGAATTTCCGGTGGGCGTCCAAAGTTTTACCACTAGATGTGGTATTCTATTTTAGTCGTTTTGCTCTCAACCTTACTTGCAAGTCTGAGGCATACGTGTGGGTTTTTTTCTTTCAGCGGATACAGAAGTGGAGAGAGGTTATGAACCATCAATTTTCAGCTCCATGGAGTCTCGACCTGTCAAAAGGAGACCTCGACTTGCGGATGTCTTCGATATTAACGACAATGACGAGGACAATGATGAATATGATGGCGGAGAAGAAGAAGATGACGTCAGTGACAGTGAAAACAGTGAGTAGATTTCACATCATTGTCTCGCTGTATTCTTGGGCTCTTTCTCAGTATTTTCACTTCACCTTTCTTTCTCGTTAAGCTGAGTTAAAAATTACATATAATGCAAACAATACCTGTACAGATCCCCAGGAGAGGTATCTGATATACAAACCTTGGTGTCCAACACCAGTGAGGTAAAGTAGTCAAAAGAAACTTAATACCCCACCGTCTCGGCAAGTGAGTCTCCAAAAGCTTTCCTTTCATCTCCACAAAGACGTTTGTAGATCCTACCCAACCATATATTGTAATCTCCATGAACTGAAAGAAGATTTAATTTCAACGGCAATGACGCTGTCTGTTGGTGACCCACCATATTCTTTCGTGTCAAGCTCACATCCTCTTGTCTCGATCCTTTTCGCTAAATCAATGTAAAATTTTCAGAAACAAGCATGAGTAGACAGAAAGTAACAATGCACTTGACCTGTGGGTGAACGAGGATAAGATTACCTGAACTGTTTGTCGGAAACGTGACAGCAAAAAAGAAGAAATTCAGAGATGACTTGGCCGCTGAGCAATTTATCACGTTTGGGTCGTTAAAACCAGCCACGAGCTGCGAGAAACAACAGAAACGATAGGATCTTCCCTAGTCTTAGAGGGTGGTGTTGGAGAAGGGGTCCTATGGCACAACCAGTACAAAGAAGACTGGCTGTCCTAGGGTCAGATCTCGTCTCTTGCGCGCCGTTCTTTCTTTGCATGTGACACTTGTTTACAACCAGGTCTGCTTTGCTGTGACCGCTTAGTTGTTGGTTCGTCGTCATACACTGTTCCCTTCTTAGTCTTCGGCTGAATCGACATCAGTCTGTATCTAATCTAGAAAGAACGACCGAGTATGATCAAACGAGTATCGCCAATGAGAGACCAGTCAGTCGTTCATGTAGACTTAACACGTCTTCTGATTACCTAAAAGTGGGAGTGTTCTGAGCCACGCCCAGCCATAGGACTGTTACATCACGGATATATATCTCCTTGCTTGTGAGATGTTAAAGGGGGATGGGGCACAAATGGCACGAAAGGCACAAATGGCAACCGTACATTCAGCTTCTGGCAATACTGCGAAACAGTTCATCAGATGAACATAGAAGCTAATGAGGGGTCTGTATCAGACCTAGCTCTGTATTGCTTAGTAAACCTTGGCGTTACAATTAAGATCGATTGTGTCGTCTGGCGTAACGAGGGAGCCAGGTAACAGGTGTGGCACGCCCGAGCTCCGTTTGCGTTGTGGCTACCCCTTCCCTTAACCCATGTATATCGGTCTGAGGCGTGATTACCAGGCACTCTCGCCTCCGGCCCCCTTCCAAGTCGTTAAACAAATAATGTCAGAATCCCAGTCCCCACATACTGAGGACAGCGGGGTATGACTGAATGCGGCCCAGTGATGCACCCCAGTGGCCTTCAAAATTTTGTTTTGCTTTGTTTTGTTCAGAAAATGCCTGCTGTGACCTCCTTTATTTAACAAGTAATAGGCTGGTATCGTTGTTTACCTTTCTCACTAGAGCACTGTCCGATACCAGTGGAGCGCAACAAACTTCCCCAAGTCGACTCAGCTGTCGGGAATGAGTACCCGACTCTAGAAGGGTTAGGGGGAAGTAAAGCAGCGATCCGAGGGTAAAGCAGCCCTTACAAAAAAGCTGGTCCTGAGAAAATACGGTGAAACATTTTCCCCAGCAACCGAAAGGTTAAGGGAATACCATTATCTGTTTTTCTTTTCTTACTTACACCATTTCATTAAAAGCACTACCACAGCATTATAATAGTGTTTAATCCCTTTCGGTTTTGCGTGGCACGATTTTGCTGTGTTCAGTGACAGTATCGCCTGTTGGCTATAAAATAGCAGGCAGTAATTTCGCAGTCACGTGCATCAAGGGCAGTGCCTAGGTACCAGTCTTGGGATTTAATAGCAAATTGGCAAGAGCGAGTCAAGCCATCAAATTTTGAGCTTTGTGTTTTTCTTCAAACGTTGTACCTTCACTTAAATCTTTTATCATTTATGGCAGACAAATGAGACATTTTAACAAAGAAATGCTATTTGATACGGTCTTGGTATGAAAACACTGGTCGGTGAGCAATCCATGCACAAATGAATGCCAACAAAAGAATTTGAAGAACGATGAAATGCAGCCTTTTGACCTGCTGCACCCTGGAAATGCAACAGTGCACGTATTTGAAATAAGTAACCCTTGATCGTCCCCTCTCCCTGTCCTCTGTATACCCAGTCACGTGGGAGGCACGCGCTGCACTGCTCTGTGCATAGCAGCCTAGTGCCTGTAATGATCGCGTGCCCCCATTCACCACGACCAGGAGGAATGCTGTACAAGGAGAAAACTCCAGGTGTGGCAATGGGTCGCGCAAGACGCATCTGTCATCGTCTTACGAAGGCTATTCAGCAACACGGGACTGTCTGCGGTGCTCGCCCCGCTTCGCTGCTGTTGTAAAGGCTTCGCAATGCATTTGCTCGAAATCTCCAAGCATGCACACGTGACGTGGACATTTTACCACTCCTTTTATGTGACAAACACACTTGCATTCATTTGTGTACACCCACACCCACACCCACACCACCTTTCTGAGCAACAAGGCCATGCGCATGACGTAGATATCTGATGAATGAAAGGTGGAAGCCGAGGAAGAAAGTTTTTTTTAAAAATACGAACAAACGAACAAATGAAAAAAGAACAAAAGAACGAGAGGAAAATTTGAAGGAAAAAGTTTAAAATCAAAACGAACGGAAAAATTAAAGAAACAGTAAAATAGTAAAATATAAAATAACAAAAAGCACCAAAAACATAAAAATGAAATAAGAAAAAACAAAACAAAAAAGGAAACAAATACGAAAGACGGGTAAAAGAATATTACAAACAGCTCTCAGGTCTTTTCAGTAAAATCGACAGTGTTATGCCGTGTCAGTTTCAGTGTCAGGTACTAGCCTTCTTTTTTCTCTCTCTTTCTCTCGATCTCTCACTCATTCGTTCATTCACTGATCCTACGGAAGCCGCTAAGCACATGCGCAGTACTTTCCATCAGACCTTTTCAAGAAGAGATTTCAAACTAACGTTTCTATCGCGCTGACAAATGACATATAAGACTGCTTGTTGTATCACCCCTTCTAGGCCAGGGGCCAGTTGCACAACCCGTTTCTAAACTGTTCTAAAGAAGCAAAATCTCTTCTTAGCCATTTTGATGCATTGCAGAAAAACATAAAAAAAAATTGTACTGACAGGACGGAAACTCAGACTTAAACAACTTTATCTTACTTAAAGCAATTTTAGTTTTAAAAACTCTAAAATTGTGGTGTCCATTTTAAATTAATTATCTAAATAGAGTTAAGGCTTAAAAGTGTTTAAAATTAGAAATGTGTTGTGCAACTGGCCCCAGACCTGTTGTATGGACGATGAAATGCGTTTTATAAAGTGTCTTTATTGCATTTCTAAGAGCTCCTACGTACAAACAAACATCAATTTGAAGTTCAACACACGGGGACAAAGACTCAGTGGCGTAGGAACCAGGTGGGCAAGGGAGGAGGGCGGCCGTCCCCTCAAAAATGATACTGAGGGTGCAAGAATAACGTTTTGACTCCCCACTTAGGCTCAATGCTTGAGATGTGATTCTTCACAAAGTGCTAAAAAGGTAGAGAAGCCGAGAGAGAGAGAGACAAATGACAAATCTTCGTTTACGAGGGTAACAGACTTAGCAAAAGTTATGCTTTTTGTACAACTAGCCCTCAATCTAAAGAAAGGAAACTGAAACACTACTTTACTACAAAAAAGACATTAAAAAGGTAAATTAAAGAGGGGAAACAGGTATATGTACAAAGATGGGGATTGATGCTTAATTTGACATGGATTTTTGACTAATGAATAAGTAATATTTGGTGCATAATCATTTGTTCATTGTTAGTAATGGGTGTTCACGTTGGGCGGGAGGCCACTGCGTCGTTTGTAATGTGCGAGTGCAAACCTCGTTCACTTTCAGCATGGCGTTTTTCTCCTCCACCAATCCGCCCCCAAAACCGAACATCTTCCTACGCCACTGGGACTATAGAACTGTACGTTCCACAAAGCATGTTTACAAACTCGCATGCAATTTACCTGAGTTTTTTTTTTTTTTTTAGAAGTATGTGTGTCTGCGTGTTTGTCGGTGCTTACGTGCCCGCGTGAGAGTGTAGGAGGTGATGCATGCTTTTTCAGTTCGGTATTCCTAAAATATATTTTTTAATGAGTTCAAGAACAGGGAGATCCATCTGTACCTTTGTTTTTACTAATCAGCGAAGCAGCATGAGATAACACATACTAAACCTGTTGATGACGCCATATATGGAATTATAATTAACTAAAGCTTCGATCTCTGCGTTACAGTTGATTACAGCCAGGAAAAGGACGGTCAAGGTCTTGTGTGACAAAGGTGCACTGTACCCTTGAGGCCTGGTTCTGTCCACAGAACAAGAAAAGAAACAATTGTAGTTTTGTAAAGAGCTCTGCTTGCAATTTTACATTTTTTTTCTTTTTGGCTACCATAAGTGCCATGTTTATTTTGAACTTTTGTAAGCTGCGAATTAATTAAATTTTCACAAGCCCCTCAGTTCTTTTTCTACGTGACTTTGTTGCGATTTCAAATTCTCCATGTGCTGAATTAGGGGGTGGGGGCCTCGTGATGACGTAAACAGTAAACGTTAGCGTTCGTAAGTAGCAACTTGTTCATGCGTAACCTCTGACCCTCGTGCTGTCACCGGGGCGGTGCGGCAGCACACGGCAGCTCGCTCGCTCGCGCGCGCGACGCGTTGAGCTGTTGGTGTTGACACAGCCGCGCGTGGGCCGCCTGCCCCAGGTGTTCCCAAACCCTGTGACACAGTCACACAGTGAAGCCGAGACTACGTTTTCCGGCGATCTTCGGGAATTCCTTACAAACACCTGTACCGGGTCTTACTCGTCTATGTTGCACATTCCATCCTGACATTTTCGCACGTGGTTTAAAGAATAAATTTGATGATGACGTCTGAGGCAGATCGGACAGCGAGTGTGGCTCTCACCTGTGTGAATTTACCTGTACTGTGGAGTAGTCTTACGTCTCTCGCGCGACACACATCATGCTGAGGAGAGACGACATAACAGCTGTGACCAAGTGGAGTAAGACATCGTCTCTGCGGAAATGATTCGTGGACGAAAGGAAGGAGCGACCTATGCCACTTGGTTTATTGGCTTCGATCATGGTGAGTGATCACACAGGGTTTGAATCTTTGTGTCCCCGATCTTTTAATTGCTCTTCTTGGGACAGGTGCAAACGACTAGCTCGTCACCCGCCAGAAAGAGATAATGCATTTCCTTTTAAGGTATGACACTGCGTCATTAGACGAAGAGTTAAACAGTTAAAAATAAATGTGCAGCCAGAAAAAAAAGTGTAGGAAAGGCCGAAAGGTACATGAGTTAGTGCGGCGTTATGAAGAGTCTTATTACCTGTTGTCTTGCTGCATTTAGCCGTGTCGCCGAGCCCAGCCGAGTGTTTCAGCTTGAGCTAGTACCTCAGCTCAATCAGCTTCTAATACGTTCTTGAGGTTCAGAAATCTTCAGAGGTTTCTCAACAGGTGTGCCATCCAGTAGTCTGCGAGAGGAGTTCGCACAGCCTTTGTTGAAAGGATTAGATAAGTGCAAGTTGGGGGAGAGGGAATTGTATCTGGCCGCTTATAAAAAATGGGTTAAAGAACTAAAAATAATTATCCGCACCCCACTCTCCTCCCCTGTCGAGAAGACTGCGTGGAATGTGTTGGAGCCGAGTACGTAGGTATACGGTGTTCTTTCATGCAGACATGAAGTTAGGATGGTCTTTCTTTGTGTGGGCCCCTCATCCCTATCTGTTCCCACCCACCCCACAAAAAGCTTGTTGCGAGTGCTTAAATATTTTATGTTCTCTACCAGACCTTGGCACATGCCTATAGAGAGACATTGATTGTTGTCTCCTGCTGGCTGCCTGCACAATGTATTCGAGGGACGACCGAATTCTTGCATCTTTATAACTGGCAGTAGACCATAACGGCCTTCTATATCGCCTGAATAGAAGTCGTCTCGCTGAGAAGGATTCATTCACAAACATTCCGCCAAGTCATTTCTTATGTTAAAACACGGCGGTAGAGAATCATGGATATACACCTGCTGCTAACAGCACCGTGTGTGCGTGTTTGTACCATTGGTTTTTTTTTTGGGGGGGGGAAGCAGAGACGTGTGAAAACTGAGGTCTATTTCCCTGGAAAAAACTGCACAAACAAAACTTATTATGTCTAGTTTATTGAATTTTTCAGATTCTATAAGCAGTTTTTTTTTATTAAATATATCCCCTTCTCTGTCTCCCTCTCATTCACTCACTCACACGTAAAACTCTATCTGTTGTCTCGCTAGCCTGTCTTAAAACCTATTTGTTTCTACCATCTGTTATCCATTTCATCTATACTCATTTGTTTAGTCATGGCGTCATCTGACTTCATCACATGTTTTCGTCTCCATATTTAACTCTTCGTGTAACTTTTAGTCATCTCTCGAGCTGACCCTTTTTCGTGTCTTATCTGGAGAGTGAAAAAAATATTATTATAGCGTCAGCGAAATAAAAACAGGATACCAGCTTTATGAATAATCTGAACATAGCGCATTCCTTACTTCTGGACTGCGGTACGCAGTGTCACTTGTCTCTTACAACTGACCCAGCTTGACAGTTAGCATTAGGTTACACACCAAGAAGCAGCCACACTTGTATCACCTTACTGTTCCACCTTCGTTCGTTGTAATACCTGTACTTTCTTTTCTCCGTTTTCTCAGTGGTACACATTGCTTCTACCGAGTGGAGTCCTCTATCCTGGCACACCCATCTGAGTTTCAATCATGCATGTGTTCTGTCTCGCTTAATCATGTGTGTTTGGAGGTTAGATGTGTCAGGTCGTGTTTACTTCCGTATCTGTTAATCGTAAATATGACACGGCAGCTGTATTGATTTAATGATACTTAAACCAACCTTTGCACAGTTTGCAAAGTCTACCATGTGGTATAATATATACAACAGTGCTTCAACAGCACCTTATTTTTTCATATTTCACATCTCGCCGCCATTTTCAAGAACCTTTTAGCAAGTATTGATTTTGTTTTGTTTGTGTAATATTTTTGCGCTTCATGGTGACACATGTGCATCAGTGGCTCTACACGTAGATGACACAAATACTTGGAGACAGTGACACGCGCTCTGCCAGGCCTGACAGCTTTGACCAACGCACGCCTCTGACCGCTGGAGGTAGCAGCAGGATGGACAACTCATGCTGGCGGGGTCATTGTACACTCGACAGGTGGCAGCTGTGTCCGCTAACGAACCATTATTTGATTGAGGTAGAGTGGGGTCTCCTCCTTGTCAAGTTTGAACCGTCCTATCTTCTACGCTCAAACCCACTCTTGTCCGCCATTTCACACGAGTCTATGACACCCGAAGCTGCTAACAGCTGTCACGTCGGTGACACTCCATCAGCATTCCCCGCACTTGACCCCTCGCCAACTGTAGTGACAAGGTAATACATGGCGCTATTAAGCTACAGTGCCTTTAGGTAGGTATCAGTCCTGGTACACACGACACGCTGACCGCCAACCATTTTATAGCCTGGTAGTCCACAGTTACTCTTCACGTGTCTTCTGAGTCGGATTGCCGGCCTTTCCTTTGCAGATGGAGGCATTCTCATTTATCTGACTCCACGAGATGTTTTCTTGATTTTCTGTATGACTTTCCACGCGGTCATCTAACGTACCAAAGAAGTTTCGTTTAGAGTTGGACTTACCTCCAGTTTCTAAACCATAAAAAGGGCTCTGTTAAATATATACTGCCTCTACACAGCTGTAGACAGGAAAAACCCTATATTATATAGTTTTTTGTAGACAGTACCTCTATAGGGTAAACCGTAACCACGTGGGCTTAGGTGGATTGAAAATAAGTGGTCCATCGTCACTAGGGCACAGCATGTGCAAGGCGAAACCCAACCGTCACCTTCCGCTGGTCTGGACAAATGGGAAATTCAATCGATATCTAAAAATGAGGCTCCTCAAAACAGTTAATTTGATTTGAAGGGTCAGCTTAAGTTTAAGCAGGCTGTTCCAGAGACTGACAACACGAGGTACAAAAAAGTGCACACCTGTGAAGGTGAGATCTGTTTTCGGAGTTTAAACTAATGACCTCGAGTTCGCATATTCTGAACTACGAGGTAGGTATCTCTTGGTTTCGAAGCAATATAAACCACAAGTCATACTATAAGCAAGGCGTCCTCTACAAGCCTCATGATGGGACTGGGAGAAGAGTTTTCTGGCCGTAGCCCTACAAACCTTCAGCTAACGAACTTTAGCTCTAAAGTCTAGTACCACAGAGCTGCCACATACACTCACTTTCTCTTTTTTCTAGAATAACATTTTGAGGATCCTTTGTTACATTTAAACGTGTTTATTAGTTGCTTTTAGATACAGACTATACACGTGTGCCCATAGAATACATAAGAATGTAGCTTTAAATGTGTATACAGTGTTGTCTTCAAGTATTTAATAAATGTTGTGATTCTTTCTGTACATGTAAAAGGTCTAAAAGAATTAACCCTAACCTACATGTAGGACACTTGTGTCGTTTTCACACGTGTGGTCTAGGTGATGCGTGGGAGGTACTGGTATCAGTAACTTTAGTTCTGGGGATAGAATGAGACTGGGGAGGATTATGTGTCCTGTCGTTAGAGCTGACACGACATTTTTACGCTTGATTTGTGTGCGGGGAAAACAATCGGCGGCAGACATGACTGACTGGACTAGATTGCGTGCCGGATAAGAACCGTTGGCTGTTCTGACGTCAAAGACAAGCAGGCTGTCTTCGATTGCCATTACTGCCGCGCACTTCCCCACATGCCTAACAAAACGCATAGATTCTCCATCTGCTTAGTACCAGAAGCGGGCGTGTAATTATATAGCACATTTACAATAACTTCCACCAGTTTGTTATCCTCAAATATCTTTCTGAACATATTTATTTATTTATTTATCGAGAGAAGGCTGTGTTTTCTGTCAGCTTTTCTTCGCCGTAGGAACATACAGCTTGAACGGTACAACAGGTTGTGAATACTGATGCAGGTAACAGTGTTGCTAAACAAACACCCCCAACATTCCCAACCTCCATCTTTGAAATTACGCAGGTTGTAGCCATTTACTTGCTGAGGACCTGCTCTTACCGCGTTGACGATTAGGGACTGGAGTGCACAGGTGTTGACCAGGCTCAGACCGGACTAACCTCACACCTGGCGCCCAGTAAGTCATCCGATGTTCTGACTGTGCACAGATCGCTATCGTGCGACCTTTGACGTCATTAGAAATCAGGTAGACATGGTCTTCGATGTCTAAGGTCTTACGGCTGATCCTCGGAGCTGCTACACCCACCATGCCTGCCTATAAACTAAAGTATGTTTTCAAGACGTAAGCAAAAGTGTAGCTATAAGCTTGATGGTAAGCGTTAGTTTAAGGTCATTGCCCCCCCCCAAAAAAATACACGTAGATAGCGTGACGAGGGGACAGTTGGCGTGACAAGTGGATAGATGGTCTCCTCACTTTCGTCTCCAGTCATTAATAGTTTCCTCTAGCGGTGACAGACAGCCCGTCTTCAGCTAATGATCGTGAACCAGTCAGCTCTCAAGATTAATCATTCATCGTGGTTGCCATGTTTAGGTGACCGCTTTTTTCCAAACCTTAGTAGTTGCAGACCACGTGACATGTTAGAAGCATTGCGTAAACTGCCACCTGTAAAATGTCGGAGGTACCGCACCAACCGTCGACTGTGAAATATCGGAAGTAACGCGCAAACTCTCCATGGCAACGCTTGAGAAGCAGTCACTGACAATAAGTTAGAACATTATCGTGAATGGAAGCACTAATCCACAGTCTTCACACAGTGTCACATTGCACACCCACACCACAGCAGTGTGTTCATCTGGTGACTGCAGGTCGATGGAGCTGCATGTTGAAATGAGTTTCTTTTAGGAGCAAGGGATTCGGGTTTCAGATATCTGATCTGAATAACAAACTGTAGCATCGGATCATTAAGGTGATTGATTCGCTTCGATTGATCCACGCGTGTTCTGCGGCTGTGTGTGATGTAAGCGTAAAGTGCTGTTTGATGCAAGTGGCTGAGAATACCGGAAAATATACATCCGCAGTTTTGGTATGACTAGTGCAGATTGTAATAGAAGAAACATTACATGATACACTCGCAGATCGGTTGTTGTAATGTAACAAGGCAACTTTTGATTCGACAAAAAAAAGAGACTAGGTGAATCTTCAGTAAATGTTTCAAATGTATTTACGAATCCATCCATACATTTTCATACATCTGAAAATTTAATTATATTATTACCCATAGCAAATATTTTAAATGGAAATAACGCTGTACTAAGGCCTCAGTGTCACAACACTGGTAAATAATCTGTTATCAGTTGCTCGATCGACATCAGTGGGAACTGATGCCAGTTTCAGGTTCTGCACCTCCACATGAAGAAAGCCCAGCGAGAAGCATTTCATTACCAAGCATTAGAGTGCTGTCTTCTGTGTACTGTTTACTGAGAACATTCTGGGCGCCCCAAAGCAAGGGTTCTGTTTGGAGCATGAGAAGTCGGTCACGTGTGCGAACATCGCACAACAACAATTGTCCCTTATTGTGCAAGTAGGTTGAAGCTTCCAGTCTAGACCATCCAGTGTAGCCAGTCACCGCCTTTCAGGTGCAACTGCTGCGTTTCGCCGACTTTTACTTTGCCTTTTGAACTAGCAGAATGGAAGATGTACGAACACTGTGTTGGTTTCCTTAGAACTGTTAAGAAACCCGTTTAATGTTAGGCTGCTTTTCTTCGCAAGAGCTCTTTGGGCTGTTTGGCTAGCTCTCATTGTCTTTCAGTCAAACAGGTTCTTTCTTCTTTTTTTTAAGTGACGACAAGTACTTTTGCTGCGTCTAAATTAAAAGTATAAACATTTGAAGCTTCGAATTTTGTATATTTTATTGTTAAAAAATGAGAAAAATAGATGTTCTTTACCATAAACCGGTTTCCACTTAGAACACAGCACTGTTTCGCAAACCAGTTTTTGCAGCAAAGTTTGTTTTGTGAGAGTCCTTTTTGTTAACATCTTAGTCATCGGGGTTTTTTTTATTTAGAAAGGATTGTAGTATTTAGCTTCCGGGAAGCTACTGCGTGCAGTAATGTCGGGTTCCTCAGCTATTGAAAGGCAAATGGAAGAACAACTCTCTTCATTTCGAGAAGGCAGTTTCTTTTTCGTCTGTATATTTGTTTTCTAGTACCACCTGCGACTGTTATTGCGTATTGGAGTGTCATTAATTTCTATTTTAGTGTTTAAGTGTCTGAATTAAACCCCCTTTTCATTTATTACCTTTGTAGACATTTCACATTGTATGCCGAGTCCGTATTCATAAAACATGGGTGTCATTATCCTGGGGCTAAACTGGGAAAAACAGGGACAAGCATCCTGTCTCTGTAGTTATAAGGCGGCGTCCAAACTACGAGGATCTTGCCTTTACTCAAGGGACTGACTATGAAACTGACAAAGATTCCCGAGGGTAAAGCAACATAAAGCAAATTCCCCGTTGTCTGGACAGTGCGTCGTGACTACTAAGACAAGAATATTTTTCCTTGATTGCCCATGGGTAACAGCTTACCCTTGCTTCGTGAATACCGCCCCTGATTGTTGTTTTCCATTTTTTAAAGGTATATTTTATTCTAGGCTGGATCTATCCATTTAATATTAAACTGTACTGATAATGTAACTATTTCTCGCTGCGATAACTCAGCATATAGCAACAAACCTTTCCATTCTGCAAGAAAAGTATTTTTATGTACAAAGAGCATCACGTGAGTGGAGCACCGAGGACTGAAATCATCCTACCTCTGTTTTCTTGCGCAGACGAGATCTTTTGCCTTGGCCCTTAGGTAATTACCATTGTTTTGCCTGTAATTCGGCATGCTCTTTTGCTGCAGCTCACATTTCAGTAGATAGCAGCCTAATGAAATTCTTAAGAGAGAGCTGTAATTAATCCTGTGAAATACAAACCGTATCCAATCAAAATCTACTGGCTAACGCTAAATACGGTGCGGTTTCTCCATCAGCAGATCTTCGCAAGCAAAAACACCTGGAAACATTACTAATAATAAGATTTTAAAATAGTGCCTTTTACTTAATTACTAACAGCCATCTCGAAGTTTTCTTGAAAATTTACAGATGTATGATAAATTGCAGCTGCTACTTAGCTGGTTCTTTAAGTATCGTGAAATGCGCAGCTTACGTGGGGGTGGGGACAGGAGGAAAACACAGGGCTGTAGACATTGAGTTGGACGAGTCCTCTCCGCTGGATACAATATATTATGGTCGCTGAAGTGCGTGTCCGCAAAGGTATGGTTTACGCGGCACACTTTTACTTGGCTCGTACCCAAACCCACTCTTGAAAAAAAAAAAGACCGTTAAACACGCTGTCCGTGCAATGACAAAGTAAAAATACAGGTCGACAGGTGAAGCAGACGATGTCAGGGCCGCTAGTGTAGTGATGTTATGTGTCACGTGTCACGTGGCTGATGACAAACGTGCAGTGGGCCCACAGCATGCTGGAGAGGGGAAGGGAAGGGGTGGAGAGGATGGGGTAGTACTTGTTCTTCACCGTCTGCTGTTGGTGCAGATGCAGCTTATGGATCGAAACGGAGGAGGCGAGACACTTGTAGGTCGTCTGCTACTTATTAACCCCCAACTCCTGTCTTCGTTCACAAAGCGCTGACTTTGATACAAGTTTGGACGATCTTTCAGCGTTGAGATGCTTTGGGTCTAGTTTACCTTATGGTGTGTGTGCGTGCGTGTTTGCGTGCGTGTGTGTGTGTGAGAGAAAGAGAGAGGTAGGTGGGTGGGGGAAGACTCGTGAAGCTGGCACAAAGTAGTACAAAACAATTCGCTTTAGGGTTTGCCTAGTAGATTGACAAGTTTACTTGTCGAAAAGACATGCAGCTGTGATGTGGGAGGTCAGGTCACACTGAAGTCGATTGCGTACAGTATGTCGTGCAGTTGTGGGGTTCAAAGGTGTGTGGTAGTCATTCACCAAAGTGGCATTCTGAGAAGAGGCTAACTTACAGCCGATGGATGGAGTTACGACACTTGAGATATCTGGAAGTTTTACATTTGTATTTATTAATATTACTGTTATTATTATTGTTTGTACTGCTGATGCCGGTTACATGCAGGTACATTCGTGTCCACTAAACTGATTTCATGCATTAGACGGCCATCCGGCCTTCTCTTACAGGTGGACCTAGCAGGTTCCTGCAGTCGTAGGGGGAAAAGAAAGGCGCGTTTCCCATGTCAACAAGTGTGCGCGGAGGGCGGCGGTGAGAATGACAAATAGGGCTGTTAATAGTCCCCCCCCCCTCACCCGATTACACCGCCCGCTGCAGTCCAGCTGCATATGTACATCAATTAGGCTCGTAAGCCGCGTTGCTGCTTGTAATTATCCACGGGATCTTGCATGATAAGAGTTATAAAGCTTCGCCAGCGGTGCAAAGTGCTCGTTAAAAGGGCACCGAAATCGTTTCAAAACTCTGGCTTACATTCCATCAGGGCTGTAATTCTACAAATTTTGACGAGTTAATAATAATTGTCATAATCACATCCGCAGCCACACACTACATCCTTTCCGCGTTGCCCCTCCCCTCCCACACACACAGAGGAGAAAGAGATGACATTGTAGATGATGCTGTCTGACCCCAGTCATGTTGATGTTTCGTACTTTTTACAGCCGTAGATTTAACAGTTTCATCTCGAGGTTGCTTTTCGTTCGCCTCAAAATAGTAAAACTTCCGTATTAATATTGGTGTTTAAACCGTACCTACTAGAACACCACTCAATATTGTCAAGGTAAAATGACTTTGGAAGCGTGTCTCCTGAGTCCCTATTCAGGTTAGATTTCCTCGCTGATAATTTATGCATGCATAAGTAATTCTTTTTTATGCATGCAAAAGCTCCTGAAAAGAATGTTGTCTATCGTGGACAAGAATCTGACCCCCCAAAAAGATCACAGGTAAAGTATCTAGTTAAGTCCGGGCGCAAAACACGTATGATCATAGATATATAATACTGATAAAAAAAAAGGTAAAGGTCATCCCATAACCTTTTCAGGTCGTTGGGGAGTGAGGTGTTAGAGACCCCACTTTTTTCGGGGCCAGCTTTTACATGAGGGTGGTGACAATCTCCTCTCCCACGCTGCCTTACCCTCTATGGAGTCAGGTACCCATTCCCGTCAGCTGGGTCGACTGGGGGAAGTTTGCTGCGCTTATCGGGAATTGAACCAGCGCGCTCTCGGGTTGGTCGCCAGCGCTCTAACCAATCGGCCATCCGCTTCCCTAATACTGATATACTACATTTAATACTTGACGACGAGTATTCGTATTCGTACACTTTAATACTCAGGACGCATATCCACGTGACCTCTCCTACTACGAGAATAGAATTTATTGTAATATGCGTGCACTTGTAGCGGATGGGTGGGTGGGTGGGTTGGTGTAGCTGTGGCTGGGCAGTGGCTATGACTGAGAAATAATTATCTGGTCACAATTTTATAGAGTTACAACCCTGATGAAATAAAAACGAAAGTTGATTAATAAAGTATTTGATTCGGTAAATTTAAATTGTGTAGTAAGCGTGCTTTAATTTTATAGCAAAACTTCTGCAGCTGTAAGCCTCGTTTTATGAAAGCCAGGTAATGCTATGGGTAGCTTTCAAACGAGATCAGACACAGAAGCAGAATGGAAAACTTAAAACAAGACAAAAGTAAAGATTTCATTCTGGATTATAGCTAAGTGTAATGTAGACTGTAGCGGTAGATGCAATGAATGTTGATAACTACAAAGCCTGCATTTCTCGTGGTTCTGAAAAACTGCTACTTTAGCACGCAAAATGCACATTCAACGTCCGAATAATCGGAAAAGTCGCTAATTTCGAAATATTTTCCCATTATATAATAATATGCTTACAATTCGATTGTCAATATCTACATTTCATTCAGTAACGTAGTATAGACTGCAAACATTAGGACAAGTGCACTAGGGTCTACACTTTACAGACTAAATCATTACTTGAACATAAGTGTTGTTTACACGTGAGTGGCTAGTACATGAAGTACATGAACCAGGCCTGGTTGTGGAATACTTTCTGTGCAGTTCTGACCTACTGACTAGGTGTTTAATGGAGATTACTTCGCGAGTGTAGTCTTCACCTTTGCCGATTCTGATGCACATCTCAAGGAGTTTCTAGAGCGCTGGAAGGACGGTTGAAAAGCAGTGGACATCCAGATTTGTGTGGGACCCAGCATTTGAGCAGGAATATAAAAACAGGATGAGCGCACAAGAAAGAGAATTTGATAAGCTTACAAGTGTATAGAAGCATCTCCAGACACAGCTATCCAACATTTCGCAGAGTTTATCCTATCTTCAGCACAATGCATGAAAAAAATGGTGCACGCAGGCAATCATTCACGAAGATCAGGTGCTATATTGTTTGATAAGGAATGTCGTAAAAACAAACAAAACGCTAGTAAATTACTCCGCGAATATATTCGAACACAATCAAGTGCAAGCAAAGAGGCCTACAGTCAAATTCGAAAAGACTACAAAGCTACAGTCGCCACGAAAAAAAAAAGATTAAACCAAAGCACGCGCAGTTTTCTTTAAGAGAACGCGAACAACAGCGCTGAATTCTGGAAGGTGCGCAGTTCAAGTAAAACAAAACAAAACAAAAAAAGAGACAGCCTAGTATTAAAATGGACGAGTGGGAAATACATTTTCGTACTGTGTTCAATGTTCAGTCAGAAAAATAGAAATACATGACCTCGAGAAACCTTTTTCTGAACACGAAGTGACCGAGGCTGTACGCAAATGAAATCTGGTAAAGCGGCAAAACTGGACAAATATTAGCTAAAAATTTAAAAAATTTTCGGAGACAACATATTTCCCTTCTTGACAAAATATTTTAACAGTTATCTGATCAACAGTCTCAGTGTTTTCCGGCAACCAGGGGACGTTCAGCAACTGTTCCTATTCACAAAAAAGACGTTAATAACCTGGTTAATTATAGGGCAGTTTCGCTACTAGGTGTGATTTGCAAGGCTTTCACTTCAATACTTAATAAGAGACTGTACAAGTGGGCGGAAATAGAAAACAAATTATGTGAAGAGCAGGCTGGTTTCAGGTAACATTAGATCACGTATTTACATTGCTATTAATAATCCAAAGATGTTTAAATCGCAGACAGAAACTGTAGTCGCTTTTATTGACTACAGGCGGGCCGTGAATTGTAAAAAGTATATATATTTAACCTTGTTCGGCAGGCAGGATATAGGATGTTTGAGCTGGGGAGACAGCACACATCACCTACTTACTGAAAAAACATGGAGAATCGGCAGTCTTCCATTTAAATACAGCCGAGGTAAACTTGGAGGACGGTTGACAGGCATCCCGATGAAAACGTGACAAATCGTGTGACTCCATGATGAAGCAAACGCCAAGCATTGAGATAATAGGCAAGCTGTTCACATCCCATAAACACACACTCACATACACACACACTGCATACATAAAGAACTGATGGCTTATAGATCACGTGATTGTTCTCTTTCGATCGTTCGACTGGTGCGAATCGCAGCGCGTATGGCCTCGTCGGAGATCAGTGCTCGGCCTCGCGCCGCTGAATGCGTGAATAATGAGAGTTTCGCATGCTGCGGGACCTCGCCTCCAACAAAGGTTTCTTTTAAAACTCAGGTGACCGCGCTGACCAGGGGCCGAGGTCTTGTCACGTCTCTAAGTTACGGATCGCTAAGCCTCTGACCTCCCGTGAGCTGTCCGGCTGCCAGGGGAGTGGCTTGTGTGAGGGTCATGTCGCGTCTTTAAACGCTGGGCAACTAGCCAGCTCTTTATATTTAGATACTCGACCTACATAGTCGTAGCCAGGGAAACTCCATCACTGCGCATGCCCACCTGACCGGAACAGCCCGGTCGTCTGCTACTTCCTGTATACATACCTTGGAAAAACAAAAGAAAATTTAACATCAGCCTATCGCCTAAGAAAGTCTATTTAACCAATAAAGAGGCATGGATGGTTTTAGAAGAGATTTGCGATGATTGATTACGATAGGTTAAGTCGTTATCTGTGAAATCACGAGGTGCCGAACACGCGTTTTATTTTTAATTCCAATTTTCCAGTTTGTTCTTACAACATTTTCGTCTTTCTCGTTATTCTGTCTCTGTTGTCATTTGAATGTCTTCAGCTTTTCAAAATTTTACTATATGTTGTTTTTAGGTCCGTGTGGGAGAATTTTTTTAATTTCTGACGAACTACGTAACCGACAGTAAAAACAAAACTTGTTTGTAGCAAAGAATGGTAGATAGACTTCCATCATTTTTGATCTGCGCAGAGAGTGTCATCAAGTCCGTGGATCTATCTTGATTGTGATGCTGCGCGTTATCAGTTCACAATATTATTATTATTATTATTAAAGATTGTAAAATTCATTTGAGTATATATTGAGGAATTATTCAGTCCTCACCGATGCCATCAATATAAACACAGAGACACATCTTCTAGAAACTCATAAAACATTCTCAAAATTTATTTAGATCAAATGAAAAGTCATAAAACAAGAAAGTCTTCAATTAATTCATGCTATTAACGAAAAAAATTAATAAGGAAAATTACATTTTATGGTTCTACTTTCGGCTTTTTTGTAAAATTTTTAATTAAATTGGTTTAAGTAACTGTCTCTCTCTCTCTCTCTCACACACACACACAGTGATAAACAGAGGTAATGTGCTTTGTGTCTGAGAGAAAAAAATTCCATGGGTATATATTAAGTTTAAAGAAAAGATATATATATTTTAAAGAAAAATGATAGTACACAATGTGCAGTAATATTCACCTCACACTTTACTACTAGAATAGATACTGCCTATTGTACTATCAATGAACCCTAAATATTAAAAAAAAAATTGCAACATGTGGGGAACTGGCAGCAGAAGTCTGATGTAATGTTATTGTTGTAGATTTTGCCAACAAATTATGTAGACATTTGGAAGGCCACTTGAAGGTAAAGTGTTACACATTTCAAAAGGTTTGTGATCCATTAGCTTTGGCTATTGTGCGCATGAAACATGAAATAACCCTTTCATGTGTAAAATGGAATCACCCATGCTTGTAATATATTTTGTGTAATGGGCACTTGTAGGTATGGAAAATTTTTTACCAAAACCTGAAGAGTTATGACTTTATCACTGATTAATGTGTTTATACACTAAATTAAAACCAATATTACAGAAATAAATCACTCAGTAAGGATCTTCTATTCCCCTTACTCTGTCCAATTCAAGCACCAGAATTCTCATCTGTGCATGTGCTGTGTCTAAACTAGACTGTTCAACTCTCTTCTTGCTGGTTGTTCACAATATTTCATTCACAAGCTTCACAAAGTTGAGAACTCAGCTGCTCGTCTTTTTTTCCGGACTCGCAAATCTAAACATGTCACACCACTTCTTCACTCTCTTCATTGACTACCAATAAAAGCTATAATAGACTAGAAGCTCTCAACTCTATGCTATGGATTCTTTTATAGCTCCTCCCCTAACTACTTTACTGAAAATCTTGTCTGTCCACACTCCTGCTCGAAACCTTTGCTCCTCATCAAACTTCCACATTCTATCCTACCCTCCCACCAAGTCAGTCATATCTCCCTCTGTGCTGCTAAGCAGTGGAACTCTCTTCTAAATCACATTCACCACTCTTACTATAAGGCTACATTCAAAAGTTCTCTGAAAACATATCTGTTCACTAAGTACTATCCCCGAATCGCTATTCTTAACTATTTTTTGCAATATTGTCTGGCATGTTAACCATCATGTAATGATTCCATCTCACACTGTTTAAAGTACCTATATCTCTTCATACCTTCATCCATTGCTTTATGTTCTACTCTTGTACTTCATCTTTATGTTGTTCAGTGTGGCTATACCTCATTGTCCACTTTCTGTGAATTAATGTTCACCTAGCACCACTTCTGTCTTTATTATTTTTTACTTTCCTGTTGTTTTATTTTTTCTTCTCTTTGGTTTTTGCTGCGCAATGAGCATTCTTTTGAATGGATACCTGCGCATTATAGATCATCATCATCATCATCATCCTTCTTTTACTGGTCTGCACAGAGAGTGCAATCTATTTTAGTCATGATGCTGCTCACTGTAAGTATACATTATTATTATTATCATCATCATCTAATGGCTGCTACTACAACACACACACACACACACACACACACACACACACACACACACACACATAAAGATGGCCAGTTTATGAGTTGATACACTACTGTTGTGTACCATGATTTTGGCTATTTAGGTGTCATGTTGCACTTTCTTTTGCATGATTTGCCCTTATTTGTTAACTGGCCAAAATAAAACAAAAACACAAGCACCCAATATTCTAAAGAAGAGACACAGATAAAACTAGAATGTACCAAAAACATAAAGCATGTAGCATAACTTTTGTTGTGGTCTTCATCATTAGGATCTTCTCAGTTCATAACACATGCTCAGCTGACAGTAACATGCTCTTTTTTTTATAAATTGCTCAGCTTATAACTACTGTAGTGTACCACAATGTAGTCTATTTAGGGAAGCCATATTACTTTTACATATTATCTTAAATCTAGACATTTGACACAAAACAAACACACTGTTCTAAAGCAAAGAGTTGGTGCATTCATAACAGACCTAAAAACACAATTATGACACTGTTAGAAAATATGCTAGCTCACAGCAAGCACCTTGTATCTTTGGTTATCATTATTTTCATTATGGTGTTTATTATCCAAGCTCCTTTAATTATGAGCAGAATGTAGAACTGTGTGCTTCTTTGTACATTGTCTCTCTGGTTTAGTGGTTGGATTTATAAAGGATATCATCAGCCACTCTCTTAATTCTTATCATATATTCTATGTGTCCAAGCTTTACTCCTTTCAGAAGGTTAGTTTTAAAGCAGAAAAGTCACCAAAGTTCAGCAAAATCTGAACATTATGCGCACTTCCAAGCTATCATGCAGCTACCTCAGTGAATTGCAAGTCTGTGCTGCAGACAGCCTGTTGAAATAAATGGAAATGAATAACCTTTGTTTTCTCTTATTAGGTTTTGAGTTTTAAGTGCATATCAACTTATGTTTTGCTCAACTGATAAAATTAAACTACTAGAGAAAATTAAGGCTGTAGTAAAATGTTATAGGAACTGTGCAAAACTTTTCTTTTCAGTTGCATAAAACAAATTACTGCAAAGTGATGCTCGGCAGTATAAAGTTTAGTTTTGACTATTTGAGAACAGCCTAAAATGCAAGTAGGGTAATATGTGCTCTGAGAACCATTATGATACAGCTTTTGACAAGAGAATAGCAATTTAATACTATCTACAGCACTGCTATTATATAGCATTCTCCTTCAATCAAGACTATTCACATGTAAATATATTGATGTCAGTGTTACATGCTTTTTATGTGTGTGTGTGTGAGAGAGAGAGAGAGAGAAAGTGAGAGAGAGAGATAGAGTATAAAGCAATCAACTAAATATTTTACCTGCACATTAACAGAAGGATAAATGTTTTCCAGTAAACATATTTGTGTTGGTTGGTTCATGGAGCAATGCTGTATTTTTACGCGCACTTCACTGATGCAGCCATTGGAAAATACACAAAAAGCAGCTGTTGTCTGATGTCTCGTAAATTAGTCCACCAGTTTTCCGTATAATGCAGTGTTGTTTGTCACATTTTAATTAATCCAAAAAGCTGTCTGCTGGAAAACTCTTGTAATAGCGACACACACGCACCGACATGAGCACATCACGTAAACACAGAGGACGAGTCGTCGGGGTCGCGATTGAAAGTTTGGAGGCGGAAGGCAAGTTGATCTGTTATCTCTAGCGAGTCACGAGAATGAAATCTACACTTTTGATACACTTCTATGTCGTCGTCTCTATGTGTTGGATACGTTCTACCACTAATTATTTTAATTATTATTTTATTTGAAGATTCGCTGGCACAAACAAGCTGTAGCCGCCATATTTCACAACTAGTCTCTGGGACTTAGAGACGGGGGCAGGCGTCTGTAGATTTGCGGGTTGATCTGCCGGCGGAAGTGGCTTAAAGTTGCGACAAGACCCCGTCTTTAGTGGACTTAGAGACTCGGCCGGGCATTTCCAGTCTGTAAGTGGCTTAGAGACGTGACAAGACCTCGGCCCCAGGTGCGGTATCTGAAACCAGTTATCAGCAAGAACTCGTTAGTAATAGAGAGCCTCTACTCCTATGTTATAAAGCGAGCACGAGACGTTTTTCATGGGCGGAAGCGCGCGAGCACACACACACACACACGCATGTCTGTACGCAGTCAGCTGAAGTGAAAAATAAATATGCAGAAGAACACAAACGTTTACTCACGATTGCCACATGTGACAGTGAAACATTTAATTTCTGATATTTTGTACACGTTAGCACCCAACGTCGGTTGTCCTTCCGGGCAATAGGAAGTACATTAGTGGACTCACACAAAAATACATTAATTAGTAAAACAAAAATCAGTTCCACCCCGTCTTCACAAAGAGAAAATAGTACGATGGGACACATTGGGTCAGCAGCAACATACTAAAGATTTATTTTCAGTATGGCGACAATCGTCTGGGGACTAAAGTCAAGCATTTCGTGTGTAACTAAACTCATTTTTGTAACCACTTGCAGATCACAAATGATCACAAAAAGTTTGTCGGTAGCAGAACAAAAGAGCTGATGGTGACATAAATTTGCGTTGTTATAAGTTAAGGCAAGACGTGAGCACAAAATTGATAATAAAATGACCATAATATTTACTTCTGTTCCGAACTAATGCCGGGTATGGCCATCACATCGCTGAAAGTATTCAGCACGGCACGGCTTCCTCCAATTTCGTGACTGAAAACTGTCATTCGTTTGCTCACTTCGTGTTCATCACCTGCGCTTTCCCCTGCTAGCACGCGGGGTGACGACTTGCCAAATTTTTCATAGGGACAATTGTTGCACCTCAGCGCAAACTTCGAAGCAAAGCCACAATTCTCGCCTTTGCAAACACTGACTGAAAGCTTTGATTCCTTGCAGCGAGGACAACTCACTCCACTCAAAAGCTGTGTGAGTCTACTCACATCTAAAAGGAATCACACCTGACCTTGATCATGACCGGCATCGTCAGCGCTGCCAGAATTAGAAGTTTCAATTTTTGTTTCCGAGGTTCCTTGTGCAGGGTCGCTGGTGATATCCGCAGTAAGAAAAAGTTTCTTCAGTTTTTTTTGTTTTGTTTTGTTTTGTTTTTGTTTTTTGTTTTTTTTTTTTTGCATCTGCAGCGGCTTTAGCCTGCACTCGCCGTTTTCCACCTTTTGGGCGTGGCATTTTCAGTAGCTGAGAATGAAAATGGACGCCTGATAGATATACCGAGCGAAGGTCTCACGAGAGAAAAGGCCGCTACCTTCAACAGCTCTTTGATTTTCAAACTAAACCGATTTACATGCGGAAATGGCGCTTGAAGAGTCTTGCACTGGACTGTGGATCAGCTGAAACCTTCCAAAGCGAACATGTGTGACCTTTACCATAGCCTTAGGTCTTACTGGTGAATTATGATTGGTTACATTGAAGTTTCGTACAAGGACTTTTGCGTTCTTTGTCTAGAAAAGAGCACACAGAAAGAAGTCGACAAAAGTTTTCAAGTCTTGATACTGTTGTCGTGCAGAGTTCTTTCTGTGCGTGATACTGATAATGTGTGTAGGCTTGTGTTGTAGGAATGGCAGGAACTGTGTGTGTGTGTGTGTTTTTTTTTTGGGGGGGGGAGCTGAGGGGATACCGTGTAACAGCTCTGTCTAAATTTTACGCGAACTTAAGTAAAACCACATGTTTTTGAAGGAGACTTCTGTGGTTGCACAGCCTAGAAAGTGGAGGCATCCAATCCCCGAAGCGTTAACTACCAAAGTCTGCGTCTGTTTGTCGAGGTATTAGCCCCAGGGCGTCGACGGGAGATGTGCGCAGTTGAATGCCCGAACCACTTACCTGTCTAATCATCTGGCTGCCTGTCGTCAACAGAAGTCGTAAGAAGTTCAGCCGCCACTGCGCTAACTGTCCAGACAGACAATAGATGTGGTTGTTATTCTTGGTGTGGATAAAAATGTTAATGGTCACTGCTGACGACTGAAGGTCGTGCCACATAAACAACAACACAGTTTCACGAGAATGTTTGTCAAAACTGCTTTTACTAAAACTGCAGGAAAATTTTTAATTTTAAAAACATTTCCCCCGAAAGAGCTTCTCAGCTTACGATGCCAAACATGTTTTTGGAAACAGGTCGTACTTTTGTTTGATACCCGTCGTTGACAAGGTTTCTATGGACTATCATAGACTTTATTTAAATTGTTTATTGCTTTGTTTTTATTTTTAACAGTTTGATCTACTAGCAGTCTCGTCTCTCCCATAAAAAAGAAGAGTTTGTCGAGATTCGCTTAGCAGCAGTACTTATCTGTGGGAGCTTTTATTGTAAACCTAAACATTAGTGTAATATGAACAATTGTTCTATACTCAGACGAGCACTCGGTAAAAGAAACCGATTTTGATTTTGTGACGTATTTACCAGCCACATTTTGTTGTTCTTTTCTTTTAGATTATATTGTACTTTAATGATACGCGTGAATACGCCCGACCTACGAATTTATTCATGATTTTTTTTAAAGTAAAAAAAAAATCCTGTGTGGGTGAGGAGTGAGTGACTAGGAAGGTGCTCTGCCAAAAAAATGTTTTCCAAGTAATTTTAGAATTTTTCACTTTGAACTGTTTGAAGAGGGTAATAGGCAACTGTTGGCGAGTACTTAACACGCAGCCTAGCAGTGTACTCAGTCTTTGCATGTTTGCCGTAAGAGTCCGTGCTCAGGATAATGAGGCATCAAGGTGAGCTGTCAACATTCATCTCTGTTCGGAAGCACAAGTAAACAGAAGACGCCGACCGCGGGATACGTTGTAAAGCTGTCAACTGCCAAAGCATTAGGGCGAGGTCAGACATAAGCACTTTCGAGTAGCCTTTGTTGGTTATTTCCTTTTTCCTTATTATTCTTACAGAATAAGCCATAGTGGGTGGCAAAATGTATTGCTTATTATGCTTTTGCCGAGGGTTTTAATTATGACAAGGTTTTTTCCCGATGGCGTGGCTTTTACGATGCTTTCTAATTACGTGTGTGCGACTTTGTTACTTTTCCTGTCCATATTCATCCTTTTGAGGTCTTTGCATTATTCAATTGGCCGCAAGATGTACATTCTTTGTGTTCAGGCCCAAACTCTCTCCAGCTGCCTACCAGCGTGCTTTCTTGTCCCACTAGCAGTCCGCCCATCTGTCTGTGTGTCTGACTCCGGGACACTGCCAGCCTACTTAGTTGCACGTTGTCATTGGCGACGGAGCGTCTAACGCTCGTTAATAAGTCAGACGCGCGCGCACCAAATCACTAGGTGATGCTACCCGCCCACTTCGGCCTCAAAAGGCACGGGGAGAGCATAATAGGCTACATAGATGCGTCCACAGAATTCACAGACCGCGCATTCAGCACGAAGGCCTGTAGCTGCCATGGCAAATCGCTACTGACTCTACCGTGAGGCAGAAAGCGCCACCTTACGAATGTTTTAGTGATGTAGACATTGTAGTCACAGCTGAGCTTTGTTCATTCTAACATCGACGTTTAAAAGTAGTCTTTCAGATAATGCCAATGCTGCTTTTTCCTAAAACTTAATTATTGACACCCTATTCCTCTAACAGTAAATACAATAAATAACTGCCCTTGCTTTAACTCAAAATGTATTTTTGATAAGATTTTAAATAAATATTATTTCTTCTTGAAAATCTTCAAATGTAACTTGCATGTATGCTGAAGTGCTTCACACTGATGAATGGGAAGTATGTTTCCACAAGTGTTTACATGTCCACTTATAAAGTAGTCAAAAAACATCAAAAGGCGTGAAAAGACTTGTTAGAATCTTTGGTCTTTCGGTTGGCGCAGGAACGCATTATCTCTACAAGTGATAAGAAATGTTCGGGTGCTGGCTATGTAAATACACATACACTCTGCCCTCTTTTTGCCTTGTAGTTGGAGTTCCTCGTGCTCTGTCGCTGAACGCAATGAAATCTGTTTAGGAAATCTGTGGATGTTTCCCTGAGGCGATCAGGCCTCCTTTAACCAGAGTTCCTTCCTGCCAGCGATTGCAAGGGATCATAAAAGGCGATATAATATAACATGATAGAGACCGTGATTAGTACAGTAAAAGGTGACAGGGACAGTACAGTAATGAATACAATGTGACAGATGGAAATTATAAATACAGTACGATATGAAAATCATATACTTTATACAATGGTTAGAGAAATTACCAGTACTGTGGGCTTCTTGAGTTTAAATAAAGAGAAGAACATGTTTTAGATCGCATGTAGAAACAATTCATTCACAGAGAAAAAAAAACTAATGTTCACAGCGCCAAATTTTGAGCATGTGGGATTTTTATTTTCAAGCAGTTTCCCCGTGCCCTAGGAGAGGTCAGGTAAGACACAAGACAAAAATGGAGGTCACTGGCTTATGACCCCATCGCCTACTGGTCTTAACACTTTATGTGAGCATAACCCCACAAGTTACCGCAAAACCTCTGTCTTCTCAGCATCTCAGACTTCAGCGAGGTGGATAAGTGTATATTGATAATTGAAGCACAAATCTTAATTGTTACTTTCGCAGGTTTTATCCCCGACATGCTTCATAAGAGACATTTTTTTTAAAATCCGGAAAAGCTGTTTCAAGTCTTTTATCAGAATATGAACCGTTTCTCGAATAAGCTCAGGCACCAAGAAGAAAAGTGGTATCACTGACTTGTGGTCAGGTGAATAAATTATGTTTTTCTAGTAATCTGTTAAAAAAAGTCTCAACCTCTTAATGAGAAAATATCTAAGCAGTTTCTTTAATAATCAAAGACTCTGTCTCTGTCTATGTGTGTATGTTTGAAGGCGCGTGGCTGAGTTTTTAACAGCGTCCAGCTAAATTATCTTTAATCATTAAGTTCTAATGTTGTCGCCAGGTTTTCAGAGGCATTATAAATTAAATGCGAGCAGAAACATCAAAACAAAAAGGAACAGCGTGTTCTAGCTAATGTCGCTCTGTGCTGCTTTGTTCTGAGGAGGGATAGTTCAGGGGAGCTAATCCAGCGAAGTGAACTTGTACTTAACAGGGACATGGTTTATAGGAAGAGCAAAAATAATCTTTCGACATTAATATTCTTACATTTGATTTTTTAATTCATATTTGATATAAAATAAATGCTGAAAGTGGCTGTCACTTTAGCTTCGTTCCGTGAGTATTTTCTTTTTTAAAGAAACCTCTGTAACAGTCGTTATCAAGTGAAACTGGATTTCCTCGGCACTATTTCGTGGATTTCAGTTTCGCTGCCAGGGTTCCCCCAGATTGTTAGCTATCATAGCATACAGGAATAAAATAGATGTTACCTTAATGTCAGTCATGGCTATTGAGTTATAAAAATAAACATTTATATCTTACAATCATTTCTTACAACTTTTGCAGATATAACATGATTTGTTAGAAATGTTCTTTGTTTCAAGAGTCTTTTCTATATAAAAAAAAAAAAATTGACGAGACCTAGAGGGTGTGTGAGGTCAAAGACAGGTCATATTGTACTACATCAGTGATAACCCGATTGCAGAGAACTGTACTATCTCGTGAGCAAAATTTGTTTGACTGTTACGAATCAAAGCGATGGCACGTACATTCGGTATGTTATCGGCGTTCATCACACATTACACACAGGCTAACATTCAGGATATAAATCAGTGATCACGACCTGCCTACGGCCTGAGAGGCAGGGGGCATTCTTATCCACTGCTGATGTCCTCCAAATACATCGGTGGTCGTGAAGAAGTGGTATGTGTTAAAACATTCAAGCAGCCTGGTCTATCACAAAGTAAGGTTACAATTTTGTCCATGTCTATTTCCTCACAAAAACATGTAGACATCACCAGTTGCATGTTTGGGGCAATCGAGAACTTGCCAGTTGCCACTGTTATTAACAGCGCCAGGGGGGGAGACATACACACCACCTACTACACAGCTTGTGGTGTGTCTATGATTGGCGTCCCTGTCAAGTACAGTCTACTCTGAGGCTTTTCATTGCAGTTTGGTTAGCCCGTAGATGAAGCCATGTTTAAATTTAGAAACTTCAAAACAAATTTCAGTGGACAGTGATGACACTGGTTTAAAAAAAAGTCCATTTTGTAGTCACGAACGTGGAATTTTGTGCAGGTTGGTGAAAGTGTTCAGATTTATGTGATGACGAGGGTAGATAACTCTGGTCGGGTACACAGTCGCGCTAGCTAAAATGCTTATCAAACTATTTGCTATTAACAGGTAGTTTACAGCTGTGCACCCGAATCCTAGTCAGGGTTGTGGAATCGCTGGCCGCATTGTAATTTATTTGCTGACTCGGTGTAAAAACTCGCTTCTACAATACGTCTAATTATTAACCACTGCTTTTTCTGTTGTTTCCTATCTCTCCACTATCTTTTAAAGACTGACGTGGTAACGGAGGTTTATTTATCTGCCCTTGAACAGATAGGGTATTGTAATCGGCGTTAAGGTAAGGTATTATAGCCACTTATATGCTAAAGTCGGGGAGGGGGGTGTTTGTGTTTGCATCTTTCGCAACACGACACTTTGCCACGTGTCACACCTGAGGACCTTGCGTCAGGTTGCTTATCTCCCTGCACCTGGTCTTGTCACTGCGTGCAACAGACTGGTATGATACAACGAGGATGTCTGAAATCAGTATTTGATGGAACCGAGGGCGAGGGAATACTTTCAGTATTATTCCCCTTGTTTCTTGTCTTCGTCATCATGATCATTATTATCCACAGCAATATCTTTCTTTCATTTTTTTTCTTCTCGTGTTCTTTTTGGTACCAGCAGAAACTTTTAGCGAATGTCATAGTTTGAAAATAGCGTCTCTCTCTCTCTCACACACACACACCTGATATGACTATCATTTTTACTGGGCGACATTTAAGAAGTGTTTTACATGAGGTTTTCTATGGTTATCATTCCTATCACATGTAGTCTAAACGTAGTTAAATCTTTACCTCCGTTTGCTGGGTGGTTTTGCGGAGGGGGTAGGGCAGCGGAAGTAGACATTTCTGAATTCTGATGCTGTTTCACACATTTCCGAATGCTGATTTTGTTTCAGAACTGCCTCCACAAAGCACTAGCGTCCGAACCCCCTCCATCAGCACCAGCAACAGACGGCTAGGATCCACCCGTGCAGGTTCTGTGGAAACCTTGAACTTGCTCTCATCGTCTTCATCCTCCTCTCATCAAAGAAGTCGGACGCCGGATTTTCTAAAGCCCACATCTAAGGAGACTGAGATATACAAGAGCAATCACAAAAATCGAGAAACAAAAGGTGAAAGCATTTGTGGCTTATGAGAGTGAAATCACTTGTGTGAGGTAGATATATGACGCAGGCAAGAGTATCACTGATGTATCATCGATAGATATTAGGCTCTTATGTCGTGCATTTAGCTTTCCACGCAGTCAGGCGAGAATCGAAAAGCAAAATATAAAATGGTCTGAATTCGTGGAGTGGGATGTAATATAAAACGAGACCCAAAAAGAGGTAAGCATTTTGTTGACAGGTTTGCGGCATGGGGATTTGAGCTAGCATAGAGGTTTAAATGTTCCTTCTTTATATGTTCATCTTTGTAGGGGGGGGGCATGACGATACGTACAATTTTCCGAAAGAATAAACGAGAGAAAAAGGAAACCACCTAATCTGTCTGTCTGTCTGTCTTTCTGTCTGTGCGTGCGTGCGTGCGTGTCCGTAGTTTGGCTTTCATCTCTTACATCTCTTTCATCTCTCTTTCAATTTTTCATTCCATATGAACCTGGACGAGGTAACCATGGTAGAAACATTAGTTGCTGGCTTACGCAGAGTAATAACCATCATTCATTCATTCTCTCAGTCCTTCTTCAGGACGATGCCGAACACATACAGTACCATGAATAAACCTCATTCCCTCTTAAAACAACCTAACACTGACACAGATTGCACAGATTCCTGCAGCCCTAGCCAAACACAGAGGCCCAGCAAGCTAGTCTACATGGGCTTTTTACAAGACAGCAAACACTGCCGGCAACACTGTGTACACAGATTATCAACCCTGTCTTGTGAAGCCCTCGGCTCGGTCTTCTCCTTGAACTGTGAGCGAGCTAAGCGTTCAGATTCCAACAGTTTAAAGCTATGGCCTTATATGCGAGTATGTTATAGAGTCAGACCTTATGTGAACTAACGTAGATGTGGTTCTGGAGCTCAAACGATAGTACCAACAGAACTTGTCAAACGGGATTATCATTTTGTCGCATTTGTAGTGTTTAACACTAAGTCCCTTTGACTAGGATACAATTAGTCTTTTCAGAAATAATATTTTGAGAATTTTGTCTGATATCGGAATAAAGGTGGCTTTCATCAAAAGCGGTAACTACAGACCGATTAGTTAATACACCAGCCGATCACAACTAATGTGATTAAAAATTATAGCCAGAACAAGTATTGTTATATTCCATTTAAAGCTACGAGAAACGAACATGAGCACAGACAGCTTGCGAACTTTTACCAACCACTCTGCGAAGACATAACTCATTGTTGAGGCTATTCTGTTATAGTTGGCAGTGTCATATCTTGTGCTTGGCAGTGCCAGTGTCATGGCTGACTATAGAACGAGACACTGCACAGTACTCACTATGCACGGCGATTACGTCTGGGTGGATTGTTTGTCGAGTTGTTCTCGACGTGGATCGAGGTAGTGGCTACCATCAGGAATGGCATTAGTTAGGGGATCTCGTGTACAAACGGTTGATGCCGAATGCTGAATATTTGACCAGTGCGCTGCACGCACAGCCACAGTTGTCGCCTTCACTGCTAGCTCGTGGAAACCGCGCGGCAGCAGAAAACTAAATATTATGAGAATGTTGATGACTACAGCGAGTGCGCGAGTACACTAGTCGACGTCTACTCAAACACGAGTTCATTTTGATGCCCTTTGTAGTTTTGGGCTTCTTAGAGCCGGTTGAGGGGATTCGGAGTTAAGAAATAGCCAGCATCGAACTGTGCTTGCGTTGAAACAGATCGTGTATCTGAGATATGTCGAGGGGGATTTTTTTTTAAACTGTATCACGTCATTCACATCCAGTATGGCCTCCTTCCAGCACTGTCATTACTCTCTCCGCATTCTCTCGTCTCCTCTTCTCCCCTCTCTATCGCTACCCCCACCGCACCCCACACACATACACCCACCCACCTTCCTCGGGTTGTTTGCAGTCAGAAAGGACAGAGGTTGCAGCGGTCGTCACAAGTCCAGGTAGCTGGACGTGAAGGGTCAGAGGGGACGGCAGGAGCGCCGCGACCAGGTGTAGGGTGACGATGTCCGACGTGGAGCGAGGTAGCTTGAACTCACGACTCTGAAGCATGCAAGGAGTCCTCATACCTTGTGTAATGGGGCTAAATCAGGAAAAGAAATAATTATTTGGCATATTGCTCGAGAGCTCCTGTGCTGACTGACGCCGTCTGTGCGAGACCGAGGTTATCTCGGGTTCACACACGTTTCAATGTGCAATTGCTTTTGTTTGTGAAGTGAGTAATCTGTTTGATGTGCCGGCCGCACGCTTCCTGCTCGTGATTTGGCGCCCTCGCCAGAAGGCGACAGGGCGGACGGACTGAGCGCTGCTGGCGTCAGGAGGGCATCTCGGCCGAGGTTTGTCGTGATTTCTTCTTCGTCGATGTTCATTCGGACTAGCCGTGAGCATGAGGCGAGGTCATGAAACGCTATGACCTTTAGTGGACTGGGCGTTTATCCACCTAAACAAGGTACAGGTCAGTGCTACACAAGACACCGGAAGAGCGGAGTGTTGGAGGAGTAAGTGGTAGTTTTCTATTTCTCTCTGTGAGTCGATCTCCATCTCCTTCTTTCTTCTTCTCTCTTCCCCCTGCCCCTTCTCTCTCTCTCCCTACTCTCTCTGTATGTGTAAAATGTGATCGTCGTCAGCATGACGTTTGCCCCACTAAAGCCGAACATCTTCCTACGCCACTGAGAGAGAAAAAGTAAAAAAGCTTTGAAGACGATTGCAGTGAGCAATTTTTTTACTGCCAACCGAAGGAAAATTCATTGCTACGCTTGCATAAAAAGGACAAGCGATATAAGAGCTGATTTGGTTACTTTGGCAGTTGACAGTTTGTAGATGGCGCTACTAAAGACAACAGGACAGGAATTTACCTCGGCTGGGATAGTAGCCATGACAGTTTCGTCCTGGAAAAGTGTTACGCCTACAACATGTTGAATAAAACCCTGTCTTAAATTTAATAACTTTATTCGTGTCCTAGATACGGCACGGTCTCCACAGAGGCACTTTCCCGTGTAACACAGTTACTGGACCGCTATCCGCAGAAATTAGTTTCCCATCTTGGTGACACTCGTGCATCTCGCAAGCATGGCGAGTGGTTGGTTTGGTAGGAAAGTGCTTCCACATAGAGGTGATTTCGCACTATGAAGGGAGAGGGAGGGGAAAACCGGAGAACCCCCCACCCCCACCCCGACGGCCGGCCCTGCGAACAGGTGTCTCATATAGCGTCCCGAGAAAAGGACTGAACCCAAGACTTTATCACTACAGTGTCGAGAAGCAGTGTCTTAACCACGACAATACCGAACGCCACAAGTTCGGCAGTTCACCGACTCCTCGTAGTAGAGAATACGCTAGTGAGAAGTGTTCACTCACCTACCAGACTGTTTTTATTTCTTCCGGGACTACACAGTTGGGTGGTGCAATGAATGACATAGACCTTTCTGTAGCATTGCGTTTGATTTTATGTGTGTATCCTTGTTGTTTACATCGCTTACTTACAGCGTGGGTTTCTCTCTTTGCTTTCCTTGCCAACCATGAATGACCGTCTCGCTTCTTGTTGGCTGAAAACACTAGGGTTGTTCTCCTTGGTTCTCCGCTGCATACTTCTGTACGGTCCTGCATCATGTTTTCCAAACCTCCAGTTACCGCTGCATCAGTATATTTAAACACTCGTAAAATAAATTCCCAAGAGATCACACACTTACTTGTAAGTCGTCGCCGAAGCAAGAAATTTCTATTCCCATGGCAGATTAAACGTAAGAGAACTTTCTCGACAAACACAATCAGCAATCTCCCAGCGGAGACATTTGAAAAAGTAAGAATTTGCTGGAGCTCGCCAGCCTGGTTTTGTGCTGAGTTACCAATGAGCTCGTCGGAGTGTCCTTGACCTATAATTATGAGAAAATGCGACACGTACGTCACTCGTATGTTTGTACTCTCAAACACACAGAAGACTCTTTTCCTCTAACCCGTGATTACGTGAACTCCGGCGGTTACAGTGACATGGTGACGATTTTCTTACCAGCTGATGTCTTTTGGTTGCAGGTTTCCACGAGAAGGCGTTTGACAGTGCGCGCAAAGCCGAGGAATATAAATTCAGGATCAAGTTTGACTCTTTGCTAAACGAGCTTCGCCATGCACTCGACAAGAAGTCTCCGCAGGGACTCTCCAACAGTTTCGCTAGTGTTTCTTGTAAGTTGTTTGTTTGCTTATTTGCTTTTTGCCGTGGTTGCTAATTTAAGATTTCACAAACATGCTTTCTTTGCATGAGCCCCAACACATTTGCAGATAGAACTTAACGTCAAGGACATTTATAAAGAGAAAAAAACTGATTTTTATATATAGGCCTTTGTTTTTAACCACGGAAGCTTTTTATATTCTCAGTCCTGAGGTGCAGTTTGGTTTTCTTTTCTTTGCTCTGATTGCAGTTACAGTGAAATGAGTTGAAATTTCCGAAAGTTCTAAAATCTATGTACGGAATGTACGTGGTGTTAGACATTCAGTCCTGTTTAGTCAAAGAGGGTTCGCATTTTTTTGTCAGCAGATGGAGAGGTCATGCTTTCGTTTCGCGCGAGGCTCAAGGAAATCTTAATCGGCTTCAGCAAGCGCCTCCACCTGGCCTTTGAAAGTGAGCACCATGATGTTGGGTAATAGCGTAAACCTGTACAGTTCACGAAGGTGATTTACAGATGCACCCACGTTACCCACATGCATTCATGCACGTGGCTGAGGATGCCCGTATGTGTAATTGATAGATTCATAGCTTTTATTAAGAATGCTATTAGAAAAAAATATTTTTTCAAATTTTTAGCATGTGGAAAAGGGTATATTATTAATATTAATACGGGTACTTTCTCAAACGTCTGGCTCCAGGCTTTGAAAAGGACGATCCAAAAGCCGAGCGGGTGCAGCAAGTGAAGCAGAACATTTCACGGTTCCTGGAAGATGTGCTGGGCGAGTCACTGGATCTGGTGAGGCCGCCATATTGGAGCTAAGAATACATTACACGCAGTTACCGCGATTGATGTTAAGATAATTTGTAGACATGCGCGGTGAAGTAAACTTTCCTTTAAAAAAAGCAGCTAAGAAATGATTTATTTTGAAAGATTAGCATACAATCTTAATTTGTACGTGCCAGAAGAATAAAATTCTAAGAGACTGAAAAATGTAAGGCAAAGCGTGTGCAGAGGAAAAAGGGTTAGTAAGTTTTCGACTCACACAAACTGTTAGTAAGTTTTCGTCTCACACAAGAACTGAAGCTGTCGTCACACGACGTAACAGAAACTGTCGAGGTTGCGATCTCACTCTGCGCCTCGTATCTTTACAGACCTCCGATGAAGCTGTGTCCGACCTGTCTTCGCTTTCCGATGAATCCACTAATGAGCGCCATTCATTCGAGGACCAGATAGCACAGGCAGTCGTCTCAAAGGTTTGCTTTTCGCATTTACTCGTTGCAACGTAAAATAAACGTAAACTCACTGACATGTGAAATAAATTGTTTATGTAACAATGCACGATGCTCTCCAGCAGAAAAAAGTATTTTCTGTACATTCGATTTGAAACTAGAAGTTTTCACATATGCATTTTGAGGAAGAAGTCTTTCGATCCAGTTTTCAAATCTATACTACCTGATATAGCTTTGATTGCATGTATATTAAAGCTGTGTGTGCGCGCGTGTGTGTATGTGAGTTAGTGAGTGAAAAAATAACCCCACATTGTCTATGACTTGCCCATCCCAGATTGTCGAGAACCATCGGAAGGAAGTGAGCAATTCTCTCAAGTTCAGTCATCGTCTCGATGGCCACCTGAGTAGCCCCTCCTTGGTGCCGGACACCAGGGACAGCGAGGAGGAAGAAGGGGAGGTGGAAGAGGAGGCTAGCCCTCCTACAGATCGTCAAGCCAGAAACATAGACATTACCAAAGACTTCGAAGATCTTAAACAGTTCGTTGAAGAGACGCAGTCTCGGACAGCTCAGCAATCTCTAGATACTAATGGTGAAGTCAGGTCTGGGGAAAGCGGCTACAGTTCTCAGTCGCATTCCTCTAGCCTCGATCCTCTGAACAACGGAAAGGATAATTATCTGCAGGACTTCTCCGATCTCGAGCAGATCGACTTCAACTCTGGGGAGACTGACCCCGATCTGCTGTCCATGAACCTCGCCATCATCCCGGAGGAGACGGAGGAGGAGCTGGAGAGGGATGCTGCTGACGTCAGCGACAAACACTGGCGCGAGAACTGGATCTTCAAGAATACAGCGCCCTCTGCCTACGACAACGTCGGCCACAGGCGCATCAAAGGAGGCAGCGAGACTCCACAGTATATGATGGTGCCACAACCTGATCCCCACCTAGTGCCTAAAGTTGGCAACAGGTGAGCGTATGTCTGGCTGACTGAATTACAGATATACCAGTGATAAGAGCATTGACATCTCTGGCCGAATCGATACAAATTTGACACCGGTGTCGATTGAGTGCTTGGTCCCTTAGAGAAATGTAGAAGGAAAGACAGCGAGAAAGATATACATTACCCTCACAATAAAGCTCACCTCGAAATAGTTGTGGTCACCATCTCCCCTCATAACAACCGAAATGTTACTAGAAACTAATGTGGTCTGGTGTGGTGTTGGTGTGACGCCTGCGTCGTCCGTCTTTGTTCTTTTTACATGTTCGACCAGAAAATGTATTGTAATATGTTGTTGAAGAGAATATTCTGATTCGATTTGTTTTTCTTCACAATTTTTTATGTTTTATATCTGCCCTGTTAAAAATGTCTGACAGAACAAGTATTTTTTTGTAATCATTAGGGACGTGGACCAGCTGTCAGAGCTGTCAGACATTGACGACCATCTACTCGGCAGCGATGATCTGACGGATGACGACAACTCCTTCTACCCACGGACCTCCGAGGAACTCGAGCGACTGTCTCGCCGGACGTTCACCACGCGGGCAGGCGCGGGTGACTCTGTCGTCGACACCGCCCGCCATAGGACACGGACTGTGACGCCGCCATTCGGTGATGATTTAGACTTCGAAGATGTGGGTGTAGGAACTGACGATTTTGTTGGGCCCATTGTGGAGCCCACAAAACAAGAACTCAAGCTGCTGGAAGAATTGGTGCCTGCTGAAAATGATGATCCGCGGTTTACACTTGTGCCCGAAAGCGTCACCATTCAAGAAGGGGAACCGGTCAAGTTCTTATGCAGGGTGTCGGGTACCCAGCCTATAGGTAAGAAGACGCTGTGGTAATACACGAACTTTGAGTGCTCAGGTCCGGTAATAGTTTAGCACTGCAGCTGGAAACGTTGAGTATATGTACAAACCATCATGTGTATGTAGGCAGGGATGCATGTGTAAATACGTTTTTGCTTAAGCAGATAATGGGATTGCGAGTTACAGGGGTGCATCTGTCTTGGTCCAGCACTTTTTTAGTTAGAATGTTGAAAGCTGGTTACTCCAGGAATTGCTAGATTATTCTGGGGAAAAAGCGGGGTAATCTAGTAGTTAGAGAAACAACATCCGACTGTGAAGGATTCCACACGGACAGATTCCATACCTGCTGCGTACTTCCCTCTGAACTTGCCGTGCTGCATAGTGGGTAGCTGACTAGAGGGGGCTGGGAAGATGGGGGGGGCACCGTCACAAACAGATAAGCCCCGAGATGTTTGAGCGTTAACACCTCACTCGCCTTCTATGAATGTAACATCACAAGACTCCCTTTACCTCATTGTGCTTGAGTAACGGCAACTGATTACCTGAGAATCGCTAAATTAATCTACTAGTATTGTACATGATGCCAGCTTATACATTCGTGGCAGACGTGTTTTGGTACCGAGAGCAAGAAGAAGTCGAGGAACTGGAAGAGAGCGAGGACGTAGAGCTGGTTGTTGATGGAGATCGCCACTCGGCCACCCTGTACAACGTCAGCCGTGCTCATGCTGGTCAGTACATGTGCATCGCCCTCAGTGACCGCGGCAAAGCCATCAAGTACCTCACTGTCACCGTCAAAGGTAAAAGGGTCATTGTCGGTGCTACTGTCAAAAATAAACTGACATGGTCGTAGTTACTGTGAAAGTTTTGTTGTCGTTCTGGCGTGAAAGATTTCAGGATCGCTACGATGTGACGTGTGCTTTTGTGCCAACATGTCAATGTCCCCTACACAAAATCCTCATCTATGCTGACCCCAATGTTACCCTTTTAACATGATCCTTTTTGATCTGCATGTCATGTGTTGTCTATGACTGGTCGTGGGTGTCACTTGAATTTATTTACTGCAACCAGAGTTAAATGGTCTTTTTTTGTCCTCGGATCATTGGCGTGCATAAGTATCCTACCTTTGTGTTCTCCATGTGGTATCAGAAACAAATTCACATAATTTATATGTTGATTATTTAAGTATATGTTACCTTACTACAATTTTCTCTTGAATATCTTAAGCAGTCGCTCAACCTCGTTTTTTTATGCCCATGACTAGAAATATTGTTTGATTTTGCTTAGTCGAAGGGAGATAATTAGATTCTTCGTGGAGATTCAACACCAATACCAAAATTAAAAGATGTGATATTTGGCTTGTAATTAATGTTTGCAAAGTTGGTACACATTCTGTTATATATATATATATATAGGTATTGTTTTATATATATATATAGGTAAACGTTATTCAGCATGCTTGTAACACTCCTATAATAATTCCTCGATCTCATGCAGACAACAAGCAGGACCTCAAGAAGCCAGAATTTCTTAAGCAAATCACAGACATGGAAGTCACAGAAGGGCAAAGTGTTAGGTTCCGGTGCAAGGTCAAAGGTTATCCCCAGCCCAGGATAAACTGGTACAAGGACGGCATTCTCCTCAAAAACAGCAAATCTTGTCGAATCGGTGGGTACTAACTGAAAGAATTTAGAATCATACATCCCCATGTTTGTTTGGAACTGGAATTTATTGTGCAGATGCGATTAATATTTTAGTCTGGGTAGGTTTTCTCCGCCACAATAAACGAGTATTCCCTTATTTTTGATTACAAAATAATTCCATAGCTCTCCTCAGACTAAGGAAGTAATATTTAGCGCTGTTCTGTAGAACTAAAAGATAATCTTTGGTAAATATGTAACTAATTATAAATCATTTACTCATTATGAAAACGAAGTGTTTCGAGAAAATACACACGTGGTCCAAGCGGTAGTAAATCACTAAATACCTGAAAGTACTTATGCAGCGCTGTGTTCAGACATTTTTCATGTGCACTTAATCGGTCGGACTAGATTCGGCTAACAGGAGATACAGGGGAAACTACCCCACACTTATAGTGTTTTCAAGATAATTACAGGGTTAAATTTTGGAGGAGGCGGAGAAGACTGGTCGTTTATTGCACCTTGCAAGAAAAACAACTTTGATGTCCCAAATTTCATTGCACAAATTTCATGCGAGTCGTTCATGAAAATTGTGAACCTGAATGGTTGTGTGTAATGCGTGCACATGGGTGCGTGCGTATGTGTTTTATGCACTCGTGCTAGTCTGGAAAACGTCTGTTATGTATATCTGTAATTAGTACACATTCTTTCAGATTATGCTTGTCCACTTGCACGGCCAAAAATACTGACACTGGCCAATGTTGTTCACCTATCTTTCAGAAAAGTTCGGCAACCGTGACTATATTCTGACCATCGACTACGCCACGATGGACGACGACGCAGAGTACATGGTTGTCGCCCGCAACGTCGCTGGGGAGGCCAAGTCTACTGCGCAGGTCATCGTAGAGCCTTTTTCAGGTAAGATTGAAGCTGCATTATTACGGTGCATATAAACCGTCCAGGTAAACAGCTTTCATTTCCTCCAGTTCTAAAGGCAGCTACAAAGTACAGCGAGCTCAATGGCTAAATGTTTACGTGAAAACATTTTTAAAACATTGTTATGTTTGAGTATAAAGGAAGAGTTTAACATTTTAATTGAATCGATGAGATGAGCGTTATTACTCACGTACCTTGACCAGTTTCGACCGTATTTTAGCTCTTTTGAGTTTTAAGTTCATCGTTCTGTGTTGTAGATTATAGTACCCTCATTTTTCATCTATGGAGCCAGTCATTTTATGTATCTTTTTTTTTGGCCGTTTGCTGATGTAAAATACATTTATGTAGGAAATACTGTTCATCAAAAATTTTGTTTCCAGCTCCTTTCTTTTTGCTATGTTTGCCAGAGACAGTTCAGTTCCTCTCCTAGAACAAATACACTTTGCTGATTTGTTTCACAGGAGATGCTACGCCCATGCGCTCCAAGGGCAGAGTACACTCAAGTGTACACTCAAGTAACAACAGTGCCGCGGACTCGGACTCGGACATACCATCGTCTGCTCAGCAGTTGAGACGAGGTGAACTCAAGCTGGACACCCTGGCCCAGAAGGTGGCCGTGGCGCGAGAAAATATGAGGGAAGAGGCAGAGTCCATGTTGGTGACCGCTGAAGAGGTGGGTGCCAAGGTTGATGTGCAATTGTCATGTCACATAGTCCTCATGTTAAGTAGTCTTGACGCCACTTAGCAGAAAAAACACAGCACTTTGTTTTGTGTGAATAGTAGCATAGCCTGGTTTACATCAGTCGGCACAAAATTCAATGTTCACAAGTTCTTGATTGTACATCAGACAGCACTGGCTATTTCCATTTATAACCTGGTTACTTGCCCTGTTTGGGCCCATTTCTTCTCACAGCGAGACACACTGATCGTGTTAAAACAAATACTGTCTCTCACACATACACAGATTAAAGATTATTAAAAGGACACTTTCCCACACATACACTCTGAGTATTAAAAGTATTTTATATCTCGCACGTAAGTGCTCACCATCCCACCCTCACTATCATCATTATCGTAGTTGTTGCACCTCCATCGCCACCGTGTCATTGCTGTGTGGTTATGTGGTTAAATAACTCCGTCAGCCTCGAAGAATTACAAAAACAGAGTGACTGGGACAGACACTGAAAAGGGACTTGCTCCAGGCACGCATCTCTAAACACTATGTTACTACTTTCCCTGACCATGGTGACTGACGAGGAAACCAGCTGTCATTTCATTATTTTTTCATCTGCCAGTTCAGCATCGGATTGTCTTAAGAAATTTTCAGATAACTGTGTGGCTGTGACCTCCAGAAATTCAAATAACCGCATCAATCTGAAATTAATTTTACTGAGTACCACAAGCCGTAGCATATTTGTTGTTTAAAGCCGAGTAAGGAACACACCTAGTTTCCACTGAGCTGTAAGCCTTAATCTATCTGGACAAAATCCCACGAAACTTTTGTTCTCGAGAATAAAAGTATAGTGATTCTCAGTTACATCGATTTTTTTTTTCATAGAAATTTACCGGTGGCTTCGGCTTTGGCATATGGAGAAATAAAGTGTGGTTTTTTTTCTTACAGAGTACGTGCCGTATAGTAGGCTTTGCTGTGTTTGTTTTGTGAAGGTATTTCTTGCTATTCACGCATGCTTTTCACGTGTTTTCACCCGCCCGTGACCACACTAATCCTACCTGCTGTCGCACGTGCGTGTGTGCGCTTGTCAGTGTGTCTAACACCAGCCTGCTTGCAATGTATTCAAACACAGCTGACTGCCCTCAGCCAACACCTGGACGACATGGAGCGCCATCTTGACTCTATAGAGAACGTGGCCCACCCTTACAACCCATACCCGCCCCACAAACAGCCGAGTAACAATGTAGGCTCTTCACACTTCCTGGAGGAAACAGTGGATTTGGATATTATCGAGAACGAAATTGCAATGGTAAGATGTAGGGTTAACCCTTCCACCTCTGCGCAGGGGTGGGGTATGGGGTTAATGGGGGTGTATAGTGCTCGAAGGATAAGAATAGGGGGAATTTGGTGATAGATAATGGGTAACTTAGAAAATGAAGTGAGGGATAATGGGGTGACGAGGGGAAATGTTGCATAATAATGAGGTAATGAGATAGTTTTATAAGTAAATTGGGTTATGGTGCAAAAAAATGCTATAGGGAAATGCGGCGATGAATAGTGGGGTAATGCGAAAAATGTAATGAATAATGAAGTAATGATTCGGAAAATTCCATCGTGAATAATAACTTAGAAAGCTGCCCTCTTCCTGCTTTTTTGTTTTTGGTTTTTTTTTTTTTTTGCTGTTTGTGCTTCATTGCTTTGCTATAATCAGTGTATATTCTGCACTTTACTTAACGGTAAACTTCTTAGAAGCTGTTTGCTGTGAATTTTGAATGTTTGTTTGTTTTCCTGTTTATTTCGTGTCGCATTACGTGGCACAGTCCACAACAACTATCATTACAGATTTTAGTGTAGGAATGTGTGTCCCTTTGCTTAATTCTTTATTTTTTCCTAATGTTTCTCCCATAATTCCCACCTTTTTTTCTTTATTTTAAAAGCGCCAAAAGACTCATTTCGTCCTTTCCTCGCTTACATATTAATCAGTACTTAAGTTATTAAAGTATTAGTCCTAACATCAGTATTGGTTCGCATGGTCACTAAATGACAGGTGCTTTGTGGTTGTCATCAGAAGGAGACCGCAAAGCAGGTGCGCCTCATCACTTCCAGCGCCCTCAGTGTTCTTCGCACGGCCGAGGAAATAATCGAGAGTGAGAAATCCTTTTCCCAAGAGTACTCGACCAGCACTCCGCGACTACAGAACCGGAAGTCAGGCATCGTAGGATCGGATGAGGACAACAACAATAACAACAACAAATCCGCATCACCAGTCTTTGCCTCACTTTCGTTGGCAGAGACTGACGATAAAGAAATCGACATCAACAGTATGCTGCCTGACAGCCTGGACGAGCCATCCTTCGATTTCATCCGAACGACGTCAGACTTACCTCCCGTTGTTTCTAGTTCGTACCGGGAAGAAGTGTCCCTCTCCCTATCATCGGTCTCCAGTAAAAACGCCAGCGATCCACTGCCCCCGCCAGTGCTCAGTGATGCGCAGAAAGTATGCGCGACAGATGTTAAAGCTCACAAGGCAGCTGTAGACGACGTTTTCCGGCAAGAAACTGGGAGCTCAAGGACTTCGAGCTACAGCTTCGTGCCCACAGCAGATAGCAGCCTCAGGTCGATGTCGGAGAAGCTGACACTGACAGATGAGTCCAGCGTGACAGTCCCGACAGATGAAGTGGACTCGCGTTTAACCATGTCCGATTTCTCACTAGGCTCACCCGAGTCGGACAGTAAGCTGATTGTCAATTTCGGTCCAAAGGAAACCAACCGAGAGTGGTATAGTCGAGACTATGAAGTGTCTTCGGGGAAGCCTGCTGCTGAAACGGCTGCAAGAAAACGATGGTCGGTTACACTAGATCCTTACTGCCCGACAGCAGAGGTGATCAACAGACAGCCTAGCCTTGAGGAAACCGAGGAAAAGGTTAGCTTCTTTTTCTTTGCGGATTTTTGATTAATCTTGATTCGGATCAGTCCAGGCTTACTTGGGTCGGATGCACGGTCACACCAGTGGATACAAACTCTTAGCAGTCAACTAAAATAATTATCAAATATTACTTTAGCTCTTTGCTAAACCTTAACATCGAGTTAGTGGGTCTTGCTCCCGCCCACAGGTGGTGGTGGTGATGAGATGGAGGAGGAGGATGGATGGATGACGATGGATGATGGATGATTGATGATGATTGATGATTCCGCATCGCAGAGATACGGTCAATGCGCAGTCATCCCAACAGCCACCAGACTGCAGGTCAAATGATCAAGTTCAAACAACAAAATGCAGAGGATGAAAAAAAACTAGTCTGTTTGAAACAAGTGGGTCTTCAGTTTTTTCTTAAAAGTTGCAAGACTATCAGACTCCTTGGTCGAGAGGGGAAGCGAGTTCAACAGAAGCGCGGCTACATTTGAGAAGGATCTGAAACCCATTTTCTTTTCGTTTGTGTTTCCTGTCTGAACATTTGGTCGTCTTAGTCTGGATTGGGCTGCTGAACGAAGGTTCCGCTGAGGTTGGTGACGGTGAATGAGATCTTGTAGATATGCAGGCGCAAGGTCGTGAAGGCAGCCATATGTCAGGGTTAACAATTTGTGGTCGATCCTTTCCTCCACAGGAAGCCAGTGTAGGTCACCTAATACGGGGTCACTGCTGGAACATTTAGTGATTTTGAAGAATATCATGGTCACTTTGTGTTTAAGATTTTTTTTAATACTATTTCTGTTTTGTTCCCTTCTATAATGAATTACAACGTCTTCAGCTAGAATGTAAATTTATTTCAAGTGTTATCCTCGAACAGTGGCGCAACGGTTAGCGCCTGTCTTCAATACAGTGAGGGTTGGTTGTCCTGGGTTCAGCTCTCGTCTCGGACACGCTGTTCTTTCTCTGGATGTGGCATCTGTTTACAGGGCTGGCTGCCTTACCGTGATATAGCCTAATTGCTGGCTTGGCGTAAAACACCAACTCCATTCCCCCCCCCCCCGCCTGCGATTTTAGAAGTAGTGCTACGTGGTTACAGTCTCCATATTCTAACACGCTGGAATAAAAAAATTAAAGTAGTAGTACCCACTCCAGCAATGCCACGCTTTTAGCGATGGGAAGAAGCTTCTTCTGCTCAAAATTTAAGGTATCGGGAGAACAATGACTCTTTATGTACAACTCTTCATTTCTTCATATTTTTAATGAACTTTTTCTCATCTGTTTGTAAGACCTTAGGCATGTTGATTACACTGGCATGGAAGGTTGGGTTGTTTGGTTGTATTTTCGTATCGGGTATTCTAACTGCTGTTTTCCTTTAAGACATGACATATCGCAAGATTTCGTACTCCTACATGCAGATATACCTCACCGCTGGCCACATGTACGGTCTGGAAGACAGAGTCAGGGAGCTGGAAGGAAGACTGGAAGGAGAGGGTCGACGGGGACCTGTACATAGCCTTGCTGACCTTGAAGCTCAGGTGGTTAAGGCAGCAGCTCAGGTGACGCGAAGCGAAAGAGAGGTGAGTTCAGACACCAGTCTGATGTTATTTCTTAACGCGTGTATCAATGATGGTTGACTACGGTTGGTGGCAGATGATGGTGGAGGGTTAAGAATTGAGGTTTCAGTGCTGGGTTATTGAGAAGAAAGGAGAGGATGAGGTCGTCTTGTTGTTCTTGCAGGTGAATAGCATCGTGAACGCAGTCAGCCTTCTCCAGACTAGCCCTCGGTCGTCAAGGGGCAGCAGCTCCAGCACGGCGTCAACCCCTCGCGAGTCTATCGACTCTGGCACGTCACTGACCAGCGAGCGACCACAGCCCCTGCACCTGGTAGGGCAGACACGCGAGGACGACATCCCAGAGAGTCGCGCCGAGTTCGATGCTGACTCCGGGGTCGAGCTGCCCTCAGTCAGTCGCCTGCGAGCCATGTTCTCGTCAAACCGCAAAGAAGACGACTTTGTGGACGGGAACTTCAATCGGGTAAGCAGACTTTACCTGTTTACTCTTATGTTAACTCGAACCTAGGTTATTTTATGCTCCATCTTTTTTTTAAAATTTTTTGTTAACTATAAATATTAGTCAAAATAGCTTGTACCTATAGGCTATAACTAGGTATTAACAAGTTAAGTTAGAATGATGCTTGTCTGAACAAAGCTAAAAATGAAACACGTTTGATTAGTTTGTGATACTGATTATTTCCGGTGGCCAACTGAGTGAAAATTATTAGGGAATCTTTGCATGTGGATACACTCTCAGAACGTGCTTACCAGCAACACTCGTGCCGTCAGAGGCGCACAATTAAAAAAAATACACAATCATCTTTTGGGGGTTGAAATAATGGCCTCGTTGTACCTGTCGTTACTTTGATCCTTTTTTGTCTTACGCCAGTCTCCTCAAGAGGAGAATGAAAATTTCGTATGTATACGTCTGGATGATTTTTGTTGTGTCGATACCCCCTAAATATTTTTATCTGATGCTAGTTTTCAGTTATTTCTTCATTTCAATCGGGAGTGCAATGCCTTGGCTTATGTATTGGCCACAGTCTTTTTCTTTGCTAATTTATTTTTAAACTCGCTGATTCATGTTCAGTGTTCATTGCTGGCTGCAATGTTTGTATACACTAGTATTTTGTCCTTAAGTGTTATTGCAACAGACATTTGTGTGCATTGTCTGATGTACTATACTACTGTATTCATTTCTACTTTATCAGTCATTAGGGTTCACTTCTGGCGACTCCTTATAAGTTTGTTTTTCATGGTTAGTTCCTCCTGTAACAGTCTTTCGTCATGAAACTGCCTTTGCTGCTGACACGGTGTAAAACTCGAACAACCATCTTTTATAAGATAATAATATACATTAGGAGAAACTCGTAATTCCTACATGTTTGCAGTATAAGGTCATAATCAAATATATTGTAGCTATTTATCTGTGCCATTTTGAGAAAGCCATGCAGGATATCAAGAAAATTATGCGAGACCTGAAATTGCCTCAGTTTGTTGTGTATGCTAATTCCGTACTAACGAAGAGGGTCCATATGTTAATAACATTTATCTGGAAACCTTTAAAATATTACTGATCTCATTAAAACGCTATTGATTTGATCGCGCACAACGAACAAGGGCCGGCATCTCGAAGTATTACACTGATCAAGTGTCATTCAAATGTTGAGTGGCTTCTCTCTCTCTCTACCAGCGTCTTTCTCTGCATGTGGCATCTGTTTACAGGGCCGGCTGCTTGGCCTTAACTGGTCGATCGGCGTAAAACATCTTTATTCGCTCCAACCAGACCCCACCCCCCAACCGACACCACCACCCCCCCACCCACAACCAACACCACCGCCGCCACAGTTCTACTAGTGATAAATGTCTCGCTGACGAAATACTCTGATGGCGCAAGACTGGGATGGCGCAGCAGTGATACTGTGAAGTAAACGATATAAAGAGGGTTCATTGTTCAGATCTCAAGGACTTGATGTTTACCTTGCCTTTACGATATAATGCTGCAATCAGTTCAGAAGGCGTTTCATGTTGCTCACATTTCACATTAGCTCTGTCCTTTAAAATGCAGTGATTCGAGACTACACCGTAAATCGTAGTCAGGGCAGAGACACTGAAGTCTCTGGTCAGGGTGCAGACCGGCGTTCTGCGCACCAAGGCTGCGCAGCTTCGATTGACGTTTGCAAGTTTGACCAATTAACGTGAAGATTGATGGGTTAACTGTACAATACTCAGAGCCTGTGTTTTCTGTCTCCATTTCGGTCTCTGCTGTTCTCCTCCCTCCCCACTTCATTGCCTTCTATCTGGCCAAAAACACATCAAAACTGACCTGACTCTTTCGGATCAATAGTCCTCCACAAGCGAAAGGGCGAGAGCGCCATTAGTTCACTGTCCAGTTAAAGACCATCCCGGGTGCAAACAAATTTTTTCAAATAAATGAGTTTGGTTCATTAAATAATAATAATAATAATAATAATAATAATAATATCCGAAATATGTTACGCAATGGGAAGTTTAGTTTTTCGTCCTTTGTTTCGACCGAAAGCGAAGACCTTACTACTCGTCGTTTATAAGACATGGCAAATCAAGACCTTATTACTCATCGTTTACATTTACATCTTCAGTCTTCTTCATCACTGTTCTCGTAAAGTCCTTGTTACAATTGTAAGAACGCCACGCAAAAAAATAAATAGTGCCTCATATATTATTCGATATTACTTTAAGAAGTTGGTATACAACGTAGTTTTGTTGTTGTTGATGATGCTTTATAATTTGCATCTGGTTTGCATGTTTATTGATTTTCAAATTTCAGGAGACTGATAATCCTTCAGTGAGTATTGAGTGAAGCAATAATGAACTAATGTCTGAAATTCGAAGTATCGAAGCTTTTGCAGCTGTTTTTACAGCTGCAATACCCCGCTGATTTTTTTTTCGGAATTCTATTTTCTCTGTTTTTCTGTCGTAGAGATAGTGTAAGGCGCTGTTGCCTGTTCAGTAGCCAAGCTTTTACTATTTTTTTCGTGTACATTTTAGAACTATCGCTCACAAAAAGCGTAGACAGCTTCATACGGCATTGTTTAGCAATGCCAAGAATAACTAGTCTGGTTTAACCCTTTAACAGACTAATTATTTGTTGATAATAAAAAAGTGTACATTTGGCTTTAAAAGAGCAGCTGACCCAGTCCTATGTCGTCTTGTGTTTCCTTCAGAAAGTATTCATACCAGCATTACGAATGTGCGTGCTTTAGAAATGTAGTAGGTCTTGCAGCTGTTTAAATATAACAGCGAAGCAAGGATTTAAAATACATAAATACTAATTTAGACTAAGAAATGGACCAGAGTAACAATATTCATTTGTTAAGTAAAGTAGCACTGATGACAATGACCTGATACAATAGTAATTAAATCGACCGGAGCTTAAGGGCGTTTTAAAATAACATATTTTCAAAACTGAAACTTTGGCAGTATCATTTTTAATGTTGCTAACATGAACTTTACTTTCCCACAACTGTTTTTCACTTTTGTGTACTTTTGTGCATTGAGTTTACATTTTGTTGTTACCGTGTTTACTTTCTTTCGATTTGTCCTGAAGACTAACAATTTTTCTGTCACTTAAGAGTGCTCCTCACCTTTTTCACTTCTGTAATCCCTTGCACACTCCTCCTACTAACCTGTTCTATTACCTTCTTAAATTTCGCTTTTAATGGCTATATTTGTAAATATGAGTTTAATTTTCTATCTGGCGGAGGGCGTTAAATTCTCATTTTCAAGTAAAAGTTTCAATTCATACATGTAATATATGTGTATATGATTATAGATTATGGGAATGTTGTCTGTACATTAATGATATGTAAATGTTTCTCGATAGACTTAAGAATGACGTTAATGATATTTTAGTACACTATCTCAAAGAAAGAAAAGCTTTAGAAAGATGAAGTTCAGTATGAGAAGATTCGTAGAACCAAGCGTTTTGCCTACAGGCAGTGAAATAATTGTACGCCACGGCTTTGTGTACACAATCTACCTACATAGACACAGTTAACTCTTTCCTTTCAAGTGAAGAATGTATTATACTTTATAATTAGTTTTTATCCCCAGACTCAAAATTAGTTATGTTGTTATCATTTCTGCGCAGAGATTGTGTGAAGCGTGTTTTCAGCTGTTGGTCTTCTGCAGACCTTCATTGTGTTCATCGCATATTAATGAAGTCTCCATTTTGAGGAAGTGATAAATTGAGTGGTTCTAAAGATGACAGATTACATGTTACGAAGCAAATATCGTTGCAATTATCTTAATGCTAAGTGTGTTAATTACATTGACATTTTACTGCTTTATCTGTATGATGTTGACGATCTTCCTTGATGTTATATTCAGGTTTATAGCATCACTGCGAGACACTTGCCCAAAGGTCAGCTCCAGAAGCTGAGGGGCAGTCAGGAGGCCGCTTACAATGTCAGTAGCAAGCCTGTACAGTCACGTGCTATGATCCACTTAAAGTCGACTTCCAGTGGTTCGGCTGACGAAAGGCCCCCGACACGCGCGCTTCGGTCAGGCAGCCGCGCGCCACCTCAAGAAGATGAAGACGAACACTCCGCCCGACAGACCAAAACGACAGCACTACCTGAACCGGCTCGCTACCACCAGCTGGAGCCGGCAAAGGATCCCGTGCTCATCTACCCCGAGCAGGATAACCAAACCCCAGACACAGGCTTCGCCCACCACAGCGAGCAAGCAGACGGTCAGTGGCGGTCAGCCGGAGTGCAGGCCGGAGTAAGCCGAATTCGTCCGATACCCAGGGGGACCCCTATGGCAGCCAGCCTCGATGTAGAGGACAAGGCCGTCCCCAGGATTCGGTCCGGGTGCATCTCAGCGCGAGCCGCCTTTTGGGAGCGCCGCATCATGCAGGGAGAACCATCCGACGCCAAAGTGGAGGAAGAGTTCCCGGAGATGGTTCAAGACAACACCGCCACATGAGGTCGCCACCAGTCGAACCGACCACATTGTTTCCTGTAGTCGTCGCACAAGCGCCGTCACTCTGCTCGCATAACGCGACTGATAAGCTCTTGACCAGGCCACTGGGCTACATTTATTAGATTATGGAACAGTAACCTGATATAATGAGTCAAATAATTAAAAAAACCGGTTTGCGAGCCAAAAGTTCGAAATTAACGCAAAAGGAAATCTTCAGCCCTTAAGGGAACCTAGGTTGACCCTCTGGGTTTGCAATCTTTTTGTTGATTTTGTTATGCGCGAGTAATCAAAATCGTTTCGAAAATCGTCTTCCTATATACATTCTTGTGGTCTTCGAAGCGTTTGTCGGCGTGAGCCAATGACTGGACAAAAGCCCCTGCCTCGGGTAAGCACTGCCGATACTAAAGAGAGTGATGTCACTACTTGACCAGAGGGCGCCTTCGGCAGGCTGCGGTATGTGCAATACATGACTATGTCCTTCACTTCGTAGTCTTTCTATCTGAGCGGTGCGATGGCATCGTGTATCTCCAAGCAGCCACCCGTGACGCCGTAGGAGTATAGAGCGACAGCGCCGTCTGGTGGGGAAAGACTAGGCTGCTGAAGCCGGTTTGGTGCTAAGTGTACAGTATGCGGAAACCTTGTAATGCAAGCAGATCTGATAATCTAATATTGTTCAGTGGCTTCGCTAGTACTTGTCTACAATTCCTTGCAATGACATTCAACCAAGTCCGTGGTTTTGTCAGTTCTACTTTGCTTGAACGGTGGTTAGATTAAACCAAAGTGCCTATGGGTGGGATTGCCTATCCTTGGGGTGTTTCAAGTTTGCGTGATTACCACGAAGTAAACTTGAGTTTTGTCTCTTCTGATGGATCTTGAGAGAAGTGGCCAGATACCTATATCTCTTTGAACCTCAAAACTGTGGCAGAGTCAGGCCGGTAAAAGGCTACCAGATTCCAGGTCGACTTTTCTACTGGTCTTTAAAAGATATTTTCTTGTGTGTATTTGATGAGAGTAAGAAAAGACAAGCTCTTGAACGATTCGTTCTTGAGAATGGAATGTGGCCGCTGCTTTTCCTAAAAAGAAATTTTTATATTATGATTGTAACTTACGTTTATTTAAAACTCTTGAGCGATGATTTCTGCAATTTCTGTGCTATTTTATGCTCCCGAAGGGATGTTATTTGTGGATATTAATCGTCAGTTCCCAGTTAGTCCAGACATCGTAAAAGGAAGAATCTGACCAAGAATTATTCCCCTTAGTACTTGTGGAATATCTGCTTATTTTATTTCTGTTGTTTGCTATGATAATGTATCTCTGTTAAGACGTTTAACATGATGCTTTGCCACAAATACCTCACTTTGCATTTATTTGCGTTCTCAGGTCTGTATTTTTTAGTTCTCGCTCTTCTTCCCACAATGATGACTTAAGTTATTTTCCTGTCGCTAATTTAAGGTAACCAAAAATATCGGTCGTGTCTACCTAATTAGAAAGTATTCGAAAATGCTGAGTCGAGTGAGAAAGTTGACAAGATCACTTTCTTCTTGTAAAAATCGCTTTAAGCTTCTTTTTGAAAAGCAGAATGATGTAGCAGCCATTTACGGCTTGAAATGAAGCATAGCATTTTATGCTGTCTGGCACAGGTAGAACATCACAGGCAGTTCCAGACCGAGAGAATTGATGTAACAGTGCTATTACTAGACGACACTTGTGGCATGAGTGCAGGCTTGCAAGTAATGTCTTAAAACATGGTCGACCAAAACTACGATAGAGGACGCAGTGTGTCTATAACGGTCACGCGTGAATAACGCGATTTTACGTCAGTAGCACGTGTCATCTGGTAGGAAAGTTGCCCAGTTCAGTAAACATGGCCTCTGAACATCATTGGAGCCTTCACCTGAGATTTTCTTAGGCAAGAAAAGTATTCTGCTGTTCAGATACTGGCGTTAATATCTAATTGTAACATCTCAGTCTTTTGTTGAGTCTTTTTGTCACTGGATATAATTATGACAAAGATGGTGTGTTCTGTATACTTTAGTAAAGCCCTGTCGCAAAAACGGATTATATAACGACTACCAAATACAAGTGGCGCTGAGATCATTGCTATAACCAAGTCTGTCATGTGCTTTCAACTCCTTGCTTCTTTCTTCAACTCAGAATTTTAAGAGTATGTAATGAAGTATGATAGTGTTATGAAATAAAATTAACTAAGACATTCTCACAAATATGAAGTGAAATATTATATATCTTATGTTTGCTATCAGTCAGGGTTTAATCACGGATAAAAATTCCTGTTCGTGCAGAGGTTGCGCACGCATGACGAACCAACTGAAGAAGCATGTATGATTTCAAGTTCGAGAGCCTAAGCATATTCGAGTTATGGGTTGTAAGCCTGAACATAAGTGTTGGACCAGTTTCGTTTCACTTTTTGTCGTATTGTGTGATGCTGTCGTCTTTACAAGCAAGGCGTTTAACTTGTGATAATTAGAAAGCCAAAGGGCTAGATAGACACTAAACGACCTGAGCCTTTGGGACTTAGCACGATTGGACCACAGCAAGGGTATAAACAGTGATGGCGGGGTAATTACGGTTTATGCTAGCAGACAGTGCACTGCAGTGGCACTGAAAGATGCTGTAACTCTGATATAAGTACCGTCCAGTCAGTGAGTCTGTTATCGTGGCCGTAAAATGCACTAGTTGTCGCAAAGTAGTGAGGTGTTGGTGTACACTGGAACAGCCTACGAAACATTTTTGCATCATAACATAAACTGAGCTTTTGTGCAAAATGTTTATGCACTTCGTTTGGCGAAAGTACAGTTAGTAAGTGGCTTAGCTCCTCGCAGATCCGCTCGTTTTTCGGTAAACAGAAAACAAAATGCGAATACGAATTAAAAACTTTCATGTTCTAAAATAACATTTGATTATTATATTTTTATTCTATATTGTTGGGCCTTGCATCTGATTGGTCCTGAGCTATCGTTTAGATACGACCTCTCAGGCGATCAGTTCCATCTAAAATCATCCCAGCTACGGATTAACTAGTACATAGTGAAGTGCATGCTGAGGTTATACAGTCTTTACAGCAAGTTAAATACGAAAGACAGGAGCAGGTTGTAAAGCCCTAGGAAGCATGTTTCGACAAGGCCTGAAGTTCTTGACTTAAAATAAACAGATTTAAGTAATGCGACGGGATCTACACAGACGACTTCTATACACGAATCATATGCAGCTAATAAAGGAATGTATTTATTACTAACCCGAAATACATTGGAAAGGTGTTCAAAAGTACAATAAACATATTCAGACTGACCGGCAAGTCAATAAAGTTTCTAAGTTTTTTAAGGCGAACCACTGGTTTTCTTGAACTAGGTGTGAGTGCACTTGTGAATGTATTCAGTGTGGAGACATGGTTTGATGGGAAGAGCATACACCGTAGCAATGTATCCTGTGGAGGAAGTTATATTACCTATTAAATAATATTCCCCCGATTTTTCACAAACAACTCAATACCATTCATATCAAAATTGTACACGTCATTCGAATACTTATAGCCGGAACATCACATTTACATGGAAACTGAGCAAGAAACTCTGAACTACGAAGACCTGGAAAGTGACGGTAGCACACGAAGCACAGAAGCAAACCAGATCCCCGGATGTGGAATTTTTTCCCCACATTAGATGGGGGAGTGCGGAAATTCAGCCAATCAGAGTACACGAAAAATATGCCATAAAAGGTCTGTGCAGCCCCAACCTGTTAACTGCGAATTTTGTACGATTGTTAAAATCAGATCTAAACAGCGGAGTTAAGTATGGGTAGGTCAAAGGACCGGGTGCAGGGTACGCCGACAGATGGCTAACGCGGAACAGTCAGTTCATTTGCTGATAGCTAACAGCAGTTTAGGCGACTGTAAGGCGCTAACCATCAACTTACTGTCTAGTGGGGTACCATGCACCTGGCCACAAGACTTTCCACTGTGCATGACCTCCACTGAACACTGAATTGTACTCATCACAAAAAGGCAGTCGTGGTGAGGCATACACGGTGTGGATTTCTTGCCCAACATATCTAATGTCCCCATTCTCATCTAAACGAGAGCGCGAATACAGTTCGTCTTTAAACCTGAAGGGTGAGCAAAGAAGGAAAAAAAAATCATTTTCGTACTTTTGTTGAAGGCTTTTACAAGTAAGCGAGATGATGTTTCATTGTCCACAGTGTTTACTCTGAATTCATCAGTATTAGTAGAATTTAACTGTAAAAGAACTGGACTCGGTGGCTTTCAATGTTAGGAGCTGATTACCTCTCGGGTAGTGATGGTATTAGTGGTGGAAGTGGCGATGATGAATCCTCATCTTCAACGTCGTCGTCATGGAATGTAGGTGTGGAGGCATTAGCGACCCTTAGTCCCCGAATGGTGTGCTCAGCATTTTAGCCGAGACATGCGAGTAAGGCACCGGGGAAATTTAGCATTTTTCTTGCTATTTGACTTTTCCTTTAGGTTTTTGTCGTCAATATCAACCTCATCGCTTCCATCAACACACACGAGTGAAGTTGCCAGCGGTCCATCTTGCTTCTTCTCGGACACGCTGGAGAATACGTTCGAGAAGAAGCGATTTTTCACACTTTTTTCGTCGTTTTCGATAATCATGGCACAGAATTATGCATACCTACTGCAATGGACCTCGAGAATTATGGCACAGAGTTACGCTTTCCCACCGAGGTGGAGTTCGGTGTGATCAGCAGCCTGCAGGCTGCGTAACTTGCCTCCTGTATGCACCTCGGATATGACAGATTGTAATGCTTCTGCGAAAGGTGTGTCCCCAGGGTGTCCACGACCCGCGGCCGCTGTTGAGAGGCTAGCTTGTTAACGAGGTGTCCACCCCCGCCTCTGTTTTCACGCTGGAAGTCAGCCACCGGCGCCTCTGTCTCCTCGCCGTTGTCGTCGTCAACGTTGCCAAATGCCCGTCGTTGCGTCGTCGCAGTGCGGAAGTTGCTGTAGACGTGGCTTGCCATGGCGTGTCGCGTGCAGACTGCCCCTCGTGCTGTGCGTCGTGCTGATGCCCCGCAATACAGCTGTCGCCATTGTCGTCGGAACGTGGAGCCCGCGAAACAGTAAAGCGCGAAGTTGATGGCGTGGTTGGTCAACATCAGTGTCCCGACTACAACCCGTACGAGGGTATACACCGCCACCTGGAGGAGAAGAGCAAACCCAGCCGATACAGAAAGCTATAGTGGGAACCTGCATGCTTATGTGCATATAGGTGTAAGCTACCACTACACAATGGTTAAATACTTAAATGCTCACTTTGCACAATGTGTTAAAAACTAACGGGCTTACGTTACATCATGTGTGAAGAACTACGGAGCAAAAATTACTTTAGGACTTAAAGCCTCATGATGTGTTAAAAACTAAAGGGCTAATGTTACATAATGTGTGAAATACTACAGGGCTAATGTTACAAATTGTTCTAAATACTAACTTGCTGACATATTGCCAACAGCAGTGCAGTGCAAGAAACTCACATCGTGGGCAGTGGACCGTGTCCACGCTAGCTGCTCCACGATGAGTACGACAGCGATGGGCAACGACAACATCACGAACACGATCGACGCCAGCAAGGGCATGAGCGTCACGTGATGCTCCTTCTGAGCGCGACTCACTCCCTCGTGTGAAGCTGCTAGGTCATGCGTCTCACCATTGACGTTCTCTTCTCCTGCGAAAGGTTTAGTGGCAGAACCAGTTTTCTGATGAAGATGAGGCAGGGAAATTGATTGCTTTCTTCCTTGATGCAAACGCGGCTTTCGCCCTGAGTCGACGTTTTCTATAAAGATATCTGAGTCTGGCACTTCACTAATCCAGGTTACAAGAGAAAGACTGTAACATGAATGATCCCACTGCGTGCAGCTCTTGTTAAACGTCGCATTGAAGTGTTGACCCGGTCGAGGGCGAGAGTGATTTTTGACTGTCTGGCAAACAACTTGTTGTGATGGACTTTGCCCTCTTGCACCTTCATGGACGAGAGTTCTCCAGCCTGACAAGGCTGACCTGAGAAAATGTTGACGGTGATGGTTGTGGTAGTGGTTGTAAGCAGTGCCCGGAAAACTTGCCGGCGAGCTGTTTCTTCTGAGGAGCCTGTGGCTCTGCACAGAAGGCTGATAATTGGAAAAGCTGAGCTGGTACTTATTCCTGAAAGCCGCTGCCCTGTATAAGGACCTGACGATGGCGGTGTTGAGCACGACGAGAAGAAGCGAAGGAACGAAGCAGTAGGCAAGGGCGTCGACCCACGGCCAGTAGGCATGCGTGAAGATCTCACTTCCGGTGCTGCGGGTCTGACACGTGTAGCGGCCAGTGCCATTATTCCACACGCGTGCCCGGATGACCAGGTGGTGCGCGTTGAGCCCCACGCAGCCTGCGACCAGCCCTCCGATCACCCAGCACGTGAAGCGCAGGGAGGTGACTCGTAAAGCTCGCAGAGGGCGGCAGACGACGAAGTAGCGCTGCGCGGTCACGGCGACCAACAACCAGGCGCTGAGATGCGAGCAGACGAAGAAGAGAAAGTAATGCAGGCGGCAGACGTCGTGGCTGGTCCGCAGAGTCGTAACGAAGACGTCGACAAAATTGAAGAGGAGGTTGCAGAGCAGCACCCCGCAGTCCAGGCAGGCGATGGCGGTCAGATATGGAAAGCAGGCCGTGCGGCGCAGGCTCGAACAGGCCAGCACGTGCACCACCATGGCGTTGCCAAGCCATCCGACTACCGCCAGCGCCGGAGGCGTTGCAACGTTTAGGAACCGCGCCGCCCGGTACTCCAGGAAGATCATGAGGTCTTGTGGGGGCAGCGAGGCCTCGAACACGGTGAATAAGCCCGCCTCCACCATTGACGAGCAATAGACACTGCGGAGATCTCAGAGGGTAGAGTTAGCGTTCGTGATGACGAAAAGCTCAGAGTTAGAGTTAGCAAAGACTTTTAGGTTAGAGCTAGCAAATACCTCAGGATTAGAATGAGCAACTACTGCAGGGATACAGCTAGCGGGGACCTCTTGGTTAGGGTTTGCTGAGACCTCAGTGTTAAGATTAGCGAGTTAAGCTAATGTCCAGCGAGAAGTATCGTCTTTTTCACTTAATGGGAAAGGGCAGATAGTTAAAGCGCCAGGAACAGAGCATTTACCTTTGAACTCTGTTTTGTTGACAGGGAGGGAACGTTCATTCAGAAGGCTAGAATAGAATCATTGTGGTTTGTGCAGCTTACCTCTCTTAGTACTGGTTCCTTGTTCTTTTGAGGTACTTGGCGCTACAGTGATGTATCGTGACAGACCCTAGGAAAATAATATCGAGACTATGCCCAGAAGAGTCTTTAGATGGAACATGTATCATTACATGCAGCCATTCCCTAACGGGCGCTCTCTGAAACAAAAGTGTGGAAAGAGGTTTACAATAAATTTGTAAAAAGTTGAACTCTTTCAAACTGATGGATTTTTTTGGGGGGGGAAAGAAAAGAAACATCTAAAATATTTTTTTAGAAAATAAGTGGGCAGAGTGAAACAATGGTAAAACGCGTGTAAAATTTGTTTTTACAAATTTATGGCAAAAAATAAACATATAATAAGAACAAAATCCAACTGAACACAATACTAGAAACAATTTGTACTAAATTACTACTCGCTCCAGCCTTTACGGACAATGATTGCAAAAACTTCTTAACCCATCAATAAATCTGTAACGACAAAACACAGGCTTTTTATTAGAGGTCACAATATAACTCTACTAACAATGAGAATATAGTTGCCCAGCTCACGCTTGAGATAATGACAAGCTAGCGGGATGTTAAAATTAACTCGGCAATAGATGAGGTACCCACTCTAATTGTTGAGCACGTTAGCCATCAATGCCAAGAGTTCTCCAACAGCTTTGCCTGTGCGTGCTAGCCTCCAGTGACGTAAGTTCTCTACTCGGTTATTGTGCGTTAGCCATCACTGACATTTGCTCTCCAGTCACTAAAACTTGTTAGCACCCTGGCCATCACTGACACGAATTCTCCAACCACTGCTTTTTGGCGTCCCATCAATCACCGAGGCAAGTTGTTAAGGTTTTGCGTGGCTCGCAGTAAAGTGGAGAATGGAGGCAAAGAGCAGGTAATGTTATCAGAAAATGGAAACAGCACCTGAATCCGCTCGCAGTTTCTTCGCTAATAATTTCTCTTTGGTACTGAGTGATTTGTAAACGCGACTTCACAATTATCGGTTTCTGAACAGCCGCACGCGCGCATACACGTACAATGTCGGTAGGCTCGCACCCATAGCCGAAGTTGGGGGAGTCACGGAGTGGGTGGGTGAGGGAATCAAATAAAAGTACAAAATACATAAATACAGTACCCTTACTTCATTAAAATGACAACATACATTAATTTGTTATAAATAATTTCAGTAATTTGCAAATTATTTGTTCTCCCTGATTTGTAGTGCTTTATAAAGAAACATATTTGATTAATATTAGACAGTTACTTGTAAATAAAATGGATAAACGAAACTGAGACGGATACTTCTAGAATTTGTCAGGATTGCACAGCTGTCGTAGATCTTTGTATTTTGGGCACACGAAGACAAACTGTAACTCAGTCTCTTCACAATTTCAATGGGGGCATTTTAACGAGGGAGTGGACAAATTGCTGTAACGCTGCTTATGGCAGTTTATGTTTTTGTCTCCTAGCCTAATCTTTACGAATGAATTGCTAATTTAATGTCAATTAAGTAAGTACCTAGCACTAAAGAGTTCAAATGATCTGTCGAATGAAAATCGATTACTACTAGATATTTTGCTGTGCCAGTTTTGCTCAAAACAGTCTATAAGCCTCAGCTTAAATTCTCTTAAGAACTGGTTAACATTGCCCACCCCCTGTCATTCCCAAACAAATCCAAACCCATATTGATAAAGTGTTACCATAATGTTGTTAATCCGAGTGGCCTACTTATTACTGTGCATATTTAAGAACATATTTAACACTTTTTTCGAAGTTTACTGGTGGGGGGGGGGCAAATTTACAACTTTCAGCCAGTATGCAATACATCTGACATAAGCATTTATAAACAATGGGTATCTACCACATTCACTGTAAATCATTCCATTTGGAGTTCTTGCTGTCACGTTCAAGAAACGTTTCATTGCAAATAAATGGCCTCTCTTAATAATATTGTTGTCCGCACACATACCCTACACCTCAGAACCGTACAGAAGAAATGGCTGAATTTGTTTATCGAACAGTTTGAAAAACACAAAGAGATTACAATCTTCAAAGCGCCAAAGAACTTTGCAAACAGCCAAGCACCCACACAACAAAGCACGTACTCGTACAATCGCTTTCACTTACATATATACAACACGCACACGCACACAATCGATCTCGCGAAATGGAGTGAAACACGCACACACCCTTTCAATCATTGTACCAGGGAATCAGCCTGCTCACAGCACATTGTTTCCATTTCTCCTCGCCCTGCAGAAGTAGTCTTTAAGCACGCACAGACCTGGGGGTAGGGAAAAGCGGAAGGGGTGGGTGGGAAAAGGTTTGACACCACCATGTCGGACAAAGAGATGTCTTTGCAAGACTCCTCCTATATTCCAGATCTTACGAGATGAGGTCAAAGGGGTCATGGAATTTTCTATGAATACGTCGCGAAGTTCATTTGATTCATCTCTTCTACATATTCCCATAGGGTTCCAGGGTGTTGTATCCTGTGCTGGCCTTACTTTATTACAGGAGTTCCCTAGGGTGTATAGGGTCGCTTTCACTAGACCAGTTTTTTTCCCCTCCTCGTTGGCATCTATTTTTGTCTCTAAAAAGTACAAAATGCTGCACGCCACTAAGAAAAAGACTGCAAAACGACTTCAGGCATACAACTCCACTAAAGTTCGGCTTTTCCCTCGTACAATGGTGCTGAATATAACGACTGGCTCAAACGCATCTCTTTAGGCAGAATTTGTAGCGATGTGTACATGAATCATTACTTGAGCCATTGAAGTTATTTTCATCGTCGTCATCTTCGTGTTGGGAGAACAGATTTAATTATAGTTATTATTTTATTATTTATTATTTGCTTTAACAAAACCCAGATAATAAGTTGTAGCAGTTGTTTTAGAAGTAGCATAGCCAGCATGTAATAATGATTAAATGATGGGGAAGTAAAAGAGTTGTTTTAGAAAAAAAAGAGAGAATGAGGTATGGTAAAGAAAGAATGTTTTCAAAAACAAGACCAATCTCTATCGCACACACAAACAGCAGGAATACGTTAAGATAAATAAAGTTAATGGACGTAAGACATTAAGCTATCGCCATTGAAGTATCGGCAGAACCAAATGTCTATGAAGCAAGAAGGGTAATGCTAGTGTCGGAATTCTAAATACTAGAAAGCTAATGCACCTCGGTTACTTGCCGTCAGCACAGAAGACCAGAGGTAACTGGAGCCGGTGCGTGGTGGTGGTGGTGGAGGTGGAGGTGACTGCCCTCGGCCTGTACTGCCCAATAAAAACCGATTTATTCAGTACTTATATCGATCACTCCCCGTTTGTAGTCAACACGAGTCTGATGGTCGTGATTCAAACCTGAAGAAAAAGACTTCTAGATATTTTCAAGCATTTAGTCATTTTAGTGTTTTATTGTAATGAATGTATGGTATACATGGGTCAGTGGTGTTGGAGACGCCATTCACCCACGCACCTACTTAGTGAGTGAAAAAAACCTGTTTTATTTTATAAATAGAGAAAGTGTGTGTGTGTGTGTGTGTGTGTGTGTGTGTGTGTGTGTGTGTGTGTGTGTGCGTGTGCGTATATTAGAACACTATGCAAATCCTTGTAGTTGCACGATCCTAACCCCACGTTGCAGAAGCAGAACATCTTTCTTCTCCCAAAAGATCGAATGGTATCTTTATGTATTTTGCTCCTTATTTTGTAATTTTTGTCACCGCATTTTGTTTCTGGTGGGTCCAAATGAAAATCAAGGCAAAGCGACTTTTCTCAAAAGGCTGACATTTATTATTATTATTATTATTATTATTGTTATTTTACTTTGTATATTATTATTATTATTATTTAGACGTTATTCCAATATGTCCTAAGCATCATTTTGCCAAAGTCATTGATTATGGACTATGTTTCTAAATCGATCACAAAGAAGGGAATGATTGATGATGAGGATAAAGTAAAGATGCGCTGTGGACCGAAGCCAATTAGTGAAGGAACATCAAAAATACATGAAAATCTAAACAAAAGTATGAAGCTTTTGAAGACTTCCGAAGCTTAGGCACGCTCAACGACTTTTCCAAACGTTTGCATGACAAACAAGTATGGTTAGTGTGAATCATCAAACTACCTTTTTTTTTAATCTGTCCGGATCAACACCTTGTACATTTCTCATTCATTCATTGTACACCCTGCTACTAACAGCCATTATCTTGAAAACATTTTGAGTTTGATTAAAATATCAAAAACTCACCATATGCTTGATGAAAGCACTTTCCGTCTTCAATTTGAATTTTTTTCTTCTTCGTGTAAGGCAGGATGAGGGATGCAATGCCAACCGTAACTGTACATGACAGTCCAGCTGTGTTGGTAGCTCAATAGTTCAGGGCCTTTAAAAAAAATTCTGAGAAGACTAACGCTTCAAAAATTCCTAGTCCCATGTCGACTGGAAGATATATTCTTAAGTATTGTTTAACATCTGGCAAACCTGAGCCCGTTCTCGTCCCATGACAGCAGCAAAGTAGCTGATACCAAAGCTGTACAGTGGCCCCCTGAGTAGCAGACGACGTTCGCCCGCCACCTGAAACACATCTGACACCGCGTCTCCCTGCCTGTCGTCTGCGTCTCCCCAAACCACGCGCGGTCTCGCGGTCTCGCGGTCTTCACGCTCCGCACACCTCCTTACCTTCTGCGAGTCTGTTTCCGCCTCCCCTACCCTCGGGGTGGGGGATTGGGTTGGGGAGGATATATGCTGGTCTGGACCGGACGCTGGTTGGCGGCGTAACTTGAGAGTAATTGGGTGGAAGGTGACACTTGCAATAACCTCGTCGCTCATGGTTAGGAACGCCACAGAGATGATCAGGGGGTTCTGTTCCAATCCAGCCCCCCCCTTCTTCAGCAGCGATCTACTGTTAGCATGCCGCCCAAATCACCGGAATCTGGCATGTTGGGCGGAAGGAAGGGATGGCCAGGGCTCGTGACTTACAGTGGTAGAGACGGGGGACCGGCATTCGCGGGGAGGATAAAACAGTTTGTGCTCTTCGGTGGGGCGGCGGCGAAGTCTGTGGAGGGCTGGAGGCGCATAAACTAACCTCCGCCAGAATCTCTTGGCGAGGCCTGTCTTGCACTGGACACAAGGTTTGTTTCCTGTCACTGTGTGTGATGCCGCGTTGTATTTCCTGAATCTCCGGGATTGAACGACCCTTTGGCTGTTAGCAGATGACATCTGCAATGTCACGTGCTGTAAATAATGTAGGTTTCTTTAAGCAAAATTCAGTCTGCTGATGCTCACTCTTAAGATGACTTATACCCTCTATCTGTGTGTGTGAGGGGGCAGGGGATGTCTGACTCATACAAACCAGAACTACGGTACTTGTTGAGAGTTTAAAACGTGTGGGATAACGGTTGCATAGCACGAACAAACTATATATATATATGTATGTTAAAATACATCAGTTTAAACCTTACCATTACACATCGACAGACTAATATATCGATAATAATATCAACTTAATTAAGTAGAAGTCAGGGGCCAGTTGCACAACACATTTCTCATTTTAAACACTTTTAGGCCTTAAATCTTGTAGATCATCAGTTTAAAGTGCACACCACAATTTTAGAATTTTAAAAACTAAAAGTGCTTTAAGTAAGATAAAGTTGTTTATAAAGTCTGTCGACTTTCCGTCCTGTCAGTACATTTTTTTTTTGTATGTTCTTGTGCGATGCATCTAAATGCCAGAGAAGAGATTTTGCTTCTTTAGAACACTTTTAAGGTTTAGAAACATATTGTGCAACTCATCGCTTAACTCTATTTAGATAATTAGTTTAAAGTGCACACCACAATTTTAGAATTTTTTTAAACTAAAACTGCTTTAAGTAAGATAAAGTTAAGTCTGACTTTCCGTCCTGTCAGTACAAATTTGTGTATGTTCTTGTGCAGTGCATCTAAATGGCAGAGAAGAGACTTTGCTTCTTTAGAACAGTTTTAAGGTTTAGAAAAATGTTGTGCAACCAGCGCCAGAACGCGGAAAGCCCCATTCCAGTGTCTCTGGACGGCAAACGGCAGACACACTTTTCGCTGCTGTTTCTTGTTCTTTTAGCACGGACAGTTCGATGTAGCAATACATCATTCCCAGTGAACTGGAATTCACTTATGTGACAAACACCGATCACATTCTGCACCTAAACAAGGTGAAAGAAGATTTCGTCAAGTCACAAATGGTTGAGCTTGCACAGCGAACGCTTGACATATTGGTAATGCAACAGTTTGCTATAGCATTTGGTAGGCTTTAGAACTCGTATGGTAGCAGGATAGAGAAATACATCTGTCGTTGTCATACCACCTTTTTGTACGTTCTTGCTTTTCCCCCATTTTGTTCTTGTGGCAACAATGTGTTGGCCTTGGCAGATGCTCTGCAAGTCATTTAATAAATTCTTCCTGCCTGGCTATAGTGTTAAACATCATTTTTCTCTTCCTTTTCAACATCCTTCATCACAACCAGACTAGAAACAGTGAACCTGCAGAGCTACCAGTCCCTGTGGGAAGAGGTCAAAAGATCTGTACTCAGTCTAAAGGGAGGAAAGTCGCCAGGCGTTTATAATGTTCCAGCTGAGTGGAGAAGAAACGATAAAGGCCCTCACTTCTCTGTGCCAAAGGGTCAGATGCGCAAAGAATGGCCCAAGGAATGGACGCAGTTAATAGTCATACCCCTCCCAAACAAAGTAAATACCAAACAGTGAACGAACTACAGAACTATAAGCCTTATCAGCGACCGAAGCAAAGTCATGCTGAAAGTAACAGAACCACATCAGCACCACTGCCGAAGAACAGGCTGGCTTCAGACCAGGTAGAAGCAAAGTTGAGCCGATTTTCAACTGTCAAATCCTTATAGAGAACTATCTTCAGCATTATCGGGACCTTTATCACAACTTCATACACTTTAAGAAGGCATTTGACAGAGTCTGGCAGGAGGTAGATGAAGATTGCCTCGTTCATCGAAGCGCTACATAATAGCTCAACGAGCGCAGTACTGCTGGATAACCTCATAGGAGCTCACTTTCTCACTACATTATGCGTGCGTCAAGGCTGGCCTTATCACCGGTGCTGTTTAATATCTTGGAGAATATCATGCGTGAAACCATCTACGACCATCGCACTTCCACCTCCACTGATGAAAGGTCGATCTGCAGCCTACGCTTTGTAGACGAGATAAGTTGTAGCAGGTACTAACACGAATTCGAGAGAGCTACGTGAACGAGGTACAGCTCGAAGAGGTAAGCAGCTTCAAGTACTTGGGATCCACCCTCTCGAAGGACGGCAGCTTCACGACAGATATCTGCATCAGGATCTTAACAGCAGCAGCGGCGTTGACTCAGCTGGATAGGATATAGCATATCCATAACATCAGGTTTACTACAAAGTACAATTCGTAAAGATTCCTTGTCGTGCCGATCCTGCTCTACGGATGCGACACGTGGACGCTGCTCGCCAAAACGGAAAGGAGAATCCAGGCATTCGAGAATAAGTGCCTGAGTAGGCTGCTCCGGATCTCATACAGAAAACATAGACAGAACGATTCCCACACTCGTAGTACACCTGGAACCTCTTCTATCAACAGTCAAGCGACGTAAGCTGGTCATCTTTGGTCATGTGACCCGGCACGACACCTTGTCGAAGACTATCCTTCAAGGTACCTTGGAGACGACGCCGCGGTGGTCAGAGGAAGAACTGGCTTACGGACTGGTCGTCCTGTACAGGACCTGCTCACTATCGCCCACAATAGGCAAGAGTGGCGGGCCCTGTCAGCTTCCACGTCTATGTGCTTACCCCCTCCCCAACGACAGGTACCTGTCAAGGGACGATGACCGAATGGCTGACTTCTTAAGGTGGTAGAACCTGCTTTAGAACAGCTTTCCTTCCGTTTTAGTTGCTGCTCATAAGGTTAAAAAGTCGCTTCTGGCTGTTCCCCACTGTGTGGCTGGCCTTCTGGCAGGTGTGGTTCCACTGCAAAACAAATAAATAAAATAATTAAAAATTATTTTATTTAAATGTATTACATAGTGTTCCGACAACAACAACAGCATCCAATTTGGTATTAGTAACCATCGAAAGCTTACGAATAGACATGTCACATTTTAACTTCTATAGCTTCTGATTTAGGTGTTTTTTTTTTTGTAACAGAAAAATGTTATCTTCCTTTGTTGAACGAATCGGTGTAATGTTATTGATGGGTACAAGATATTTTTATTAATCCTTTTCAGAAAATTCTTTTGACGTCCCGTGTGTTCACTGACAAAAAACCCTGACTTGTAAAATTAATTTTGAATAAAATAAAAATAAAAAATGTCAAATTGTTAATAGTGTAAATGTTAATCCCATTTGTACATTGCAAAAGAACCTAACCTTACAAAATCATGTAGACAGCTACACAAAAATCATGTAGACAGCTACACAAAAAACACCATGAGCACTAATCCAGTGTTTTGATTACACAAACACATAATCAGCACTCACCCAGTCTCTTGATTACACAAACACACCGTCAGCAGTAACCCAGTTTATTGATTGTTTTGCTGACTGAACGGTTCTCTGGTTTCTTTCCCGGTGGTTCTCATTAACGTCACTAATGGTGGTACATTAAAAAAAAGAGAGTAGAAACAGCATACCAGGTCAGTTATTTCTTTTCTGTCGCATTCAGAAAATAAGATAACTCAACGTGGTCTCTGCGCAGTTCATACCCATCCATATGAAGTTTTCTAAAATCTTTGTTTTACCAATCTTTTCGTCGTGTGTTCTTCACTACAGAGAAATAAAAAAACAAACAAACACGAAAAAGGGTTTGAACATGGCCAAGTGATCTGGCAAACGATACAAACTAGCCTACACTTCAATAATGGTTTCATTATAGAAACAGAAACACATTCCTCTCAAGTTATATTATGCAACAGCGGAAATATGTACGTGTGCATTGTGTCAGAAAAATATTGTCTAACATGTGTTCATTGCAGCATTGTAGTAATGACCATAAACAGAACTCTAAACATCCGCTGTAGTAGACGAACTTTCACCTTTCAGTCTGATGAAAAGGAAATAGGTCCTTTTGAAAAACACGAAACATAAACACAAAAGTCTTTGTTTCTTACCTTAGCGGTCTTTCGGTACTTTGAAAAACTACTTTCCGAGACATTTATAACACAAATTTGAACAATTTATTGAGCTACATGCTTCTACACTTCTTTTACGCTGAGCTTTCGATGCGAGCACCATTACTGCTTGGGGATGCTTGCTTCGCTCGTCATCCGGTAGATTTCCGCCAGAACCATCTTGTTATCTTTACCGTCTTTGGACTGACATTAGTGACATTGATGTTTAATGGTCTGCTCTTGAACTATTTTTAGCTCGCTGCCGCTCTGATCAAATGATGCCCTTCTCTCGCCAGCAGCTGGGATCACACTGTGTCATCGAATGGACTTAATGATGTCATCCCAACCTTGCCAGCTGGGATCACATCCAGTCTTCGAGACGACTTCGGGATTTACAGCGCGAGTCTCTTAATTTGCATTATTTTCCTCTTGCTTTTGTCTCACCTTGCAGACGATAGACCGTTTGCGTGTGTGCACCCGGGTGCGCAACCTCGTTCTGCACAACAGAAAAGAAAATAAACAGAGACAGAGAGTAGCTTCTAAGTATAATATAAATGAAATAATTTGGTTTCACCGAGTTTTTCTCTCTCTAGCAAGAGAATGCATTTGTAGTTACAGAGCGCATTCTGTAGTTACAGATCTCATTCTCTACTTATAGAATGCATTCTGTAGTTACAGAACTCATTCTGTAGTTAACCAGAATGCATTCTCTCGCTAGAGAGAGAAAGTAGAGAAAATTCCCCTCTTGGCTCCCCATAGGCCGGATTTCTGGGAAGCTGACTGACAATCTCCTTCCACTGCTTCAGCTGTTCGTGCACGCGAGCTGACGACAGCTGCTTCCGCGGCTAACTGGCGTGGTCAAGTATTGCACGTGCACCATCGAGAACGAGGCTACACCAAGTGATGATGGTGCGATTAGATGAGGACTTATGTCCACAGGAAACTAATTTGGTTTGAGATTAACTGGTGCACTCAAAGTACGCATTATCGGTGGAAAACCTCCGTCGGGAACACTCTTCTATCTACACAGAATGTACTTCCATGTTTGGTTGTATTGTATCTTTCAACCTTAAATCTGCTAACTATAAATTCCATTCGGTGTCTGTAACCTGCTAGCTAGATCGGGGTTGTATCAGCCTCCTAGATTCTATCCCGCATCAGTAACCTCAGGGTATCTATTTCATAAACTTTAGCCATCAAGCTATATTTTATCCATTGTCAGAAATTCTTCGTATCGTGTCTCACAACCTTCATGTCCTAACTATATGTTATCAGGTGTAAGTTCTACTTCGCTGTATCGTTTTTAACAGACTTTAGCTTCCTGTCTGTATTTAATCCATTGCCAGTAACTTCTTTCCTACGACCATCCTATCGAAACAATGTCGGATAAAAACAAAAAAGTTTGAGGTTCCTGAAGAGATATACCGTTCTTTTATGGCTTTTGCAACCGACGCTGTTTGAATGGACGTGAGAGTTTACAGGCGTCTCCTACTCTAGGGCATTTCTGCGCGCGCTAACAGACCGCGCAATAGGAGGGATGAGGGACTTGTCATGTGCACAGTTCAGCCTGTGCACCGCGCTTAAATAACTTCACGCAATATCTCAACTCAGACTTCTAGCAAGCAGGGACACTGCAAAGGTTTGATCGATATAAAAACAATTCTGTTGCTCCTTTTCTTTTTTCCATTTCTGTAATATCATTAGCGACCCGACAAATTAGCCAACCAATCAGGAAACGTTATGGCGTGCTTTGGGCAAATCACACACGGTTTCTTTTCCGAGCGTAAAGCCTGATATAAGGGTGTTTCCCTCAGTCCGTGTGGCAGTCAACTTTGTCACCATCCTCTAGCTTCCTTGCTAAAGGACCCCGGCAAACGACGAGGAGGTTTTGGAGGTCCTGTTTGACAGCTAACTTGGGACAGCAAGCAAACTAGGTCGCCCGGTGGGTTTCCCAAATTACACAAAAAAAAAATCGCTGCCTTCTGTCTGTGTACTACAGAACTCACGGTGCCAATTATATTCACCTACTACGCCCACGAAGGATCAAAAAGAGCAAGGTGAGAGGCAAATTTTGTGTTGTATCATGCATCATGTCCTTATAAAAAAATAATCTTCTCATTCTTTATCATCAACTACGTCGTTGTCATCGTCATTATTGTCGTCGTCATTTCTTATCCATGAGATGGCACCTGATAATATTATCACCATCTGTCACCATTCCTCTTCATTTTCTACGAATGTCTGGGAGACACTGACTGTCAGGCCAGACCACTCTTGGATGCTGGCTGGCTATTATTTTTGTCGACTTCTTCTACCTGCCTGTACTGTTCCCTACAGGTTTCTGACAGTCTTAAAATGTGCCAAGACCATTCCACGGCACCATTGTGGTCTTCGTTGTCTAATTATTTTTCTGATTCTTTTTCGTTCCATCTCATTCGAGGTGTGGTCTTTGTGAGAAATACGACGGATCATCTTCTGTCAGTTAATCTCTATGGCCTTTGGTCTCTTTTTTATATCAATATTTCAGAGAGATTTAGCGCCTATATTGCCACTAAATATGCTACATACAAAAAAAACCCACGTATATTAAGTGACTAAATCATTTCACAGGGACCAGCAAATAAAAGCAAGTACAACACTAGGACTCTCATTTACTCATTCACTCAACACTCACTCACTCTTCTAAAACTTCAGAAAAGGATTGTTTCCCGCCACTAAGAGAGAACAAAAAATAAAAAATCTGGGATTCGTCACCTCACCAATTAATGTAGGAAATTCGTATCGTTAAAAAGACATAGTGGTTAACTGACATGCAATGAAAAGAATATACAACCCGTGAATACCTTTTCATTATGATCTTAAACACGAGGGAACGCATCTAAAGTTTAGAACCGTGAAAGAGGGGTGAGGGAAATTTATTTCTCATTTCTTTTGTAATCAAAAGTTGCTTCCCAGATTAGTGTGCGCTGTTACGCATAGACTGAATATCTGAACAGCCTTCCAACCCATCCCTCGAACAGTGTTCAAATACTTAAATCTGACGATTTTCTGTAAATATGAAAAAAACGAGAAACATCAAAAACATTCATTGCATGCGAAATGTCTCTCGTTATTGTCATGTCAAAAATTGCCCTCTTATACAAGCATGCCATCATGTTGTTTTTCCTGTCGAACCTGGAAAACACTTGTGGCTAAAAACACACATAATTTCTGAAAACATGTGTGGCTAAAAATACACATCGTGTCTAAAATCACGAATAAAGTCTTGAAACACGCATTGTCTCTTAAACCATGCATGATATATAAAAACCCGTATTATGTCATGCCTAATGTTTCAAAACAAAAACAACTGATGTATAAAATCTATTGTCTTAAAACACTTTTAGTGTCTAAAATCACAAAAGGTTTCTTGAACGCGATCCGAAAATAGAAAGTCTAAAATCATCTAACATATCCGAAGACACTAATGTCTGCAAATTCTCATGTATCTAAGGCACTAATGTCTGAAAATATTCATTATCTAAGCCACTAATGTCTGAAAATATTTATGTATTTCAGGTACCAATGTCTGAAAAATATTCATGTATCTAAAGCACTAATGTCTAAACATATTTATATATCTAAGAAGAAAGTTAAAACCCTGGTTGTGACTGCTCGGTAAGTCCTGCAATCATCCTCAGCCTCCTTGGTCTCCTTGGTAACATGCTCAACTGCCTTATAGTGATCAAATGATCAAACTTGCTTTGTTTGACTTGAAAATATCATTTGAAGGTCAGCAAGAAGAGAGACTAAAGGCCACCTCAGATTATTCAGAAACATCCAGTATAGCGTTTCTGAGCTTACTGTGTCTATAAAAGTACAGGTCTGCTATACCTTCTCACAATTACTTTTCCCGTCTTCTAATGTGGAACAGGTGCTATATTTATTAACTGTGTTAGTTTCGTATAATGTCATACGTGTGAGGATTTTTAATATGTTATAACTCGACACATGACCATGCGACAGTAAAGATTAGCGACATGGAATTAAGCAAGTAGAAGATGTTATCTAGAGATAGCAGTTTGGCAAAGCATCGATCTAAATAAATAAATCAGCGCCTGAATAACAATGAGAGTCCTAGAACTGACAGATTAATGTTTGCGCCAATCAGTTTTTTTCCAGTTTGCAATAAGATCATCAAACACTCTCTCTCTCTTTCTGGCACACTCACAGAGATAGACAAAGAGACAGAAAACCAGTCCAAATTGTTTTAGTGTATGCGGTGGCAATCAATAAAAGATAACTGAATTTTGCATTGTCTGACATTTATCAAGCAATTGTAATAACGCATATGCCTTGTAAACTTTTTTCTAAATAAGTTCTTTTTTGTGTTTCTTTTTATGTAATGGAAAAATAACAGGACCGGGGCAGGAAGGTAATTTACAACCGTGTGGAGAAAAAAACAAACTCGAAATTATTTCTTGAGCACATTCACAAATGTAATTTTCACACACATATGCACACACGCCTGCCCTCATATATCCACACACACACACACACACACACACACACACACACACTACACACACACACACACACACACACACACACACACACACAGAGAGTCTTAAGATGAGAACACAGAGAATGCAAAAAGAAATTGATAATGGTTTGAGAACCCGAGTGGCGCCTCACCTGGGCTCTGGTTCGTCTCCTCTTGCTAAAATATCGCCTGCGATGTCTAATGCGAGTTTCATTTTTTTCTTTATTTTGCATCACAAGGTCAGATAAGGAAATCGTGATCTGCCTGGACATTTCCATCGATTTGCCGTCAATAACACGGTTTCCATTGGCAACGACCGGCTCTTCGCCAAACAAAAGATCCACGTCTACACGGGGGATAGGAAGCCAGTTTTCGACTGAATACAGGTTTCTTTCTATAGATTTTTTTTTTTTGGTCTGCCTCTTTGAGTGCTATCGCTGTGCCACAGGCGCTGGTGCAAGCCTGAAGGCGCGTGCAGATGTGTGCAAGTAAGTGTGAATGGTCGTGTGCATGCAAGTGTTAGCCTCTTTATTTCGTTTTTTTTATTTTTTAGCAGTTCTCTGATGTTTCTTTCAAGTCCTCTTGCTTTTGAGACAAGACTAAAGAGTGAGGGGAGAGTGGGACATAGGTACAGAGAAATAGATGGACGGTCGGATAGACCAGCCAGACAGACAAACAGACAGGTAGACCGGTCGACAGACAGGCAGACAAGTAGACGGGACAGGTCGAGAGGAAGACAGGAAAAGGAGTACACAAGAAGAAGGGAGCGGTAGACAGGACCTGTAAACAGCCCGACAGGCAGACATAGCAAGACAGAACAGGTAAAACGGTAGACAGACAGAAAGACAGGAAATAGGTTAACAGGCACCTTTGTCTTTTCTGGACTGGCAGACACGACCGACGTCCTGTTTGGATCACGAGCTTGTCTGCGAGAGCGTTGTGATCCTGCTCCAGTGCTGACAGATCTCATGCAAGCAGCGAGAGTGTGGCGAGGTTGAAAGATCTGTGAACTGGTGACTGCAAAAGACAGAGACGCCGTCTCACAGCTGCTTCCGGAAGTCTGGGTCGCTCTGTCGAGCCCCTGAACCAAGCACTGCCTTGCTTCTCAAGACGTTTAGAATCAGGTCTAGAAATTGCAAGTCCTGACCCCTGTAATCACTAATGCTTCGTAGAAAGAGACAATTAAATTAGCAATATTTGCAGCAAAATGGGCTACCAAAATATAAGCATTCATTTTCAAAAGAAATCTTCTGCCTTTTATTTTATTTTCTTAAGTAATTAGCTAATAAGCATTTTCAAAGCTCTATTCTATTTGAGATTTTTCTTTGCTTCCATCATCCAAGAGATTTTTTAGATGAAATTCATTGTTCTGTGACGCAGCTGCCTGCCAAAGCATACATCTTCCACAGTTTTTGTCGACGTCCCGTCTCTGTTTACAGAGCAGGTTGCGATATACGCTAGCTGGTTGCTTGACGTAAGACACCAATCCACCCCCATCCCCAAAACACACACACACACACACCTCCTACTTATGGCTAACTTCAGCGGCTGGAAGACACCCACCGAGCTCAGCTCGAACCTGGGCCCATCCAACCTTTCGGTGGATTTTGCTGACTTCCGCACACCTGGGCCGTCTGGTATCGTGGTGGGTGAAGGTCCCCAAAGGCCCCCGCACGACACGCGGGATTCCGGGCAGGTGGGGGCGAAAGAAAGCGAGCTAACCCTCGTCCTGGACTGCGGTCTGCTGCCGGCCCTGGCCGTGCTGGGGGTCGCAGGGAACTGCTTGTGCGCTGTCGTCTTTCTCAGACAGCGCTACCGGCCAGTCGCCGCTCCGCTCCTGCTGGCTCTATGTTTCTCAGATACTGGCTTCCTGCTGTGCACGCTCCTTGTGAGACTGTCCTGCCTGGTGGGCAAGGTGGACCGAAGGACTGGCGCCATGCTTCGTGTCATCATGGCGCCGCAGGTGGACGTGCTGCGCGAAGTCATGGCTAACGTGACCGTACTGTTGACGTCGGCAATAGGGATGGAGCGCTGCGTGGCAGTGACGCGGCCCTTCAAGCTGCGCGCCCTCTGTATGGCGCCCCGCGTCAGGACTGTGGTGCTGACGCTGTATGGGGCGGCGTTGGGCGCCCTCACGCCTGCCTTCTTTCAGCACGGAGTGACGACACGCACAGAACCCGACCTCAACGTCACGGTCTACGGTCTGCGGGAGACGACCTTCTATCGACACAACCACGCCGTCTTGGACTTCTACCTTCATTTCCTGTTGCCTCTCCTCTTGCGCGTGCTGCCTTTTCTGGGCACGTGGGTATGCCTCGTCATCATCCTTGTCAGCATCCGGCGGCGGTTGCGTCTGCGCACTCGTCCTCCGCCACCTCACCACCACCGCGCGCGGGTCACTAGCAGCGAGCGGGTAGATACTGCGGACAACGCTGACCTGGTACTGGAAGAGAGGAATGTCACAAAGGCCTGCCTGGTCCTCCTTTTCACCTACACCGTATGCGAACTTCCGGGACTAGCTGTACGAATTCTCATAATGATGCGCCCTGATCTGCAGAAAGATAACAACGGTGACCGGGTGGTGGGGATCGTCCAAGATGTAGCTTGTCTTTCCGAAGTCATCAATTCCGCCATCAATTTCTTAGTTTTCTTGGTGACATCAAAGCATTTTTGTGTCACATTTGGTAAATTGACTGCAATGTGCAGAGAATGAAACACATGATAAATGTGGCCTTGAAACCACATAGGTTTATTTGTCACATTTAGTTTGGCGTGGTGCTGTCAACATTAGGATGTTTGGAGAACACAATATTTCAGATTTATTTGCTGAAAGAAGAGTGAAGCTGCCAAGTCTATCATCGCTGACAATGTCGCCTACCTGCCCCAAATCCTCGCCGAGTGAGCTTACATTTTCTGTGACTTGCCTCAACACTTCAAAGCTGCCGATATGCCTTGCTTTTGCCCTCCGCCTGAAAAATTCCTTCTGTTTGGTTTGTGTGTGGATGAAGTATGGCAGTCATATATAGGATTAATTACAACCGGCCTTCATCGGAGTTAAATTATCCTGAATAAAAATCAAAGGAGCTATGCCCCGTTTACGGTGTTTTGTACCTTTATTGTAGAACTGGAAGATTAATCCGTGAAACAGTTGTAGTGTGAATTGAACTGCACACAATATATACTCGTTATCTGTTTTCAACGTATCAAAACAGCTACCTTACCACACACTCTTACACTGTCCTGGGAAGTAGACCAGCCGTCGTATGGTTAGGGGGCTTCCTTTGCCTTTTTACAAACGTTACTGCCTCATATGGCCATCGCGAGTGCATGTTGGAATGTCTGTACGGCAGGCTGCAACAGGAATGCACACACACACCACACACACCACACACACACACACACCACACACACACACACACACACACACACGCTACTAGCGTGTGTCCAGAAAACTGTCTCAAATGTTTTTATTTTACGTCCGTGAAAGAGAAAAAGGCAGCAAGGAGAGGGGTTCGTACGTGTGTAAAGTAGACCAACATGTGTGTGTGTGTGTGTTTGCGCGCGTGGTTACATAGGTGATTGGAAGGGATGATGGTTCGCTTGTCTATATGAATGTGTGTTTTGAGAATGTGTGTATATCAGTATATGTGTGCTTTAGTGTGTGCTTGCAGTGACTCAGTCAAGTGTCTACACACGAACTGCATGCTCTGCGATTGAAGGGACGCAACTCTCCTGAAAACTTAAAAGCTACATGGGCGTCATGCCCTTTGCTTCAGGCTGAAGGAGGAACTGGGAACAACAAGTTGAGGAGGACAAAGCTCATTATATTTCCCTGTCTGAACACCTTACTTTGAGGTCATCTACTTAAAAAAATAATTTCTTTTTCTGCTCTTTTCTGTCAGTGCACCAACAAAATGTTATGGGTGTGAAAATCTTCTGAGTATGCATCACATTTCTTGGATTTTGTCATCAAACAAAAGCAGTTATTTTACGGATCCAGGGCAAATAAATAAATGAAGCGGCCATTGTCTTTTTTAAACACGTTCAAGTTTAGCTTTCTGATATCTAGGACGGGTGTGTGCATCAGATCTATGTCATCAGGAAGTGTTTGAGGTAGTTACATTCTACCCAATTAACTCCCAGCGATAATTCGAACACTTTTTAACCACCAAACCTTTGTCAGCATTTTGAGAACACGCCACACGCACACTCCCACAGTGGTTCAATTTGCTGGGGTTAGACTTAGGAAGGTCTCAAAGAAAACAAGACTGAATGAGTTCAGAACATCGAGTACTTCCTACGGTCAGAAAGGAAGTGAAAGCGTTCATTAAAACAACCCTCGAGCGTTAATTAAAACAACCCTCTACAGAGTCTACTGTCGACACGCCGAGACTGGGAGAATCCGAGCTCTGTGCTAACCGACGCGCGAATCAACGAGTAGTAATGAAGGGCTACAATCATTCCTAATGTCTTCATCTTCTGTGTCTTTGAAATCGCCGTCGTCGCAATAATATTGAATATTAGTAACAACAGTAAAGCAGTACTATCTGATTGACTAACAGACTGACGGACTGACAGACTGACGGATCGACTGACCCTCTGAATCAGTCTTTCACTTGCTCACTTACTGGTTTATATCGTTTTCTTTTGAGCTGTACTGCAAGAATATTTCTCTAGATACTATAATAACCCTGTTAAAACAACTGTTGTCAAGCCATGAAGCAATACACACGACGAGTCATCCGCAGACACGCGCATTCGTTAACTCAACACAATCAACAAATGACCACTCTGGTGTAGAACGTCCCTCAAAGAGACAAATACTTATTGACCACAAAATTCACAATTTAAATACACAAAGAAATATGCTCAGTACTGCTCTATACAAGGCAAAGCATCAGTAGTTAACACGAGCAGTTAGTCAAACATGATATTTAGCATTTCTTTAAACTCTCACGGCTAGACTTAGCCTGAAAATCCCTCTCTTTCTTGGATTATTACGCCGCTCAAGCTGACGTAAACAATAAATAGGCATACACAAGGAGCAATTGTTGACAAACAATAGTGTCTAACAGGTATATCAAAACAAAAATATGAAGAAATGTCTTTCAGCGACAGTGCCCTCGGCACCAACACACAAATACTTGGTTCTAACAACAGAGTCAGAATGGGTAGCACACCCTAGGCCTTATCACCTCCTCAGTAAGGATAACCTATCCGTCTTCCTACGCGTGCTTAATTTCTTCCCACTCTGGACCCGAAGCGCAAACACAAAGTTCTCCACTTGACCCTTTTTCTTTTAAAGTTCAAGTTATTTCTTTTTACAAATATTTTAGCAACTCCTCATGTATGAGTTATACAGGGAGGACATCTGGTGCGTCACTCTACCTTAATCAAAGTCTTACTTCGTTGGGGATGTTCTTCTGGTGTTAGATCATCGGAAGCTCATGCCTCTGCCTCACGTCAGTGGACCTCCGGAAACTTCGGATATCGTCTGTAGGATATCGCCCCCACGCAAGTCAGTCATTCAGCCTCTCTGTATCGGATGCTCCTCCCCACCTTGGAGATACGCGGACACCCTTTCACTCGTCTTTGCCGAACCACAGGCCGTCTATGCGCCAGCTCCAGCCGTCAAAACCCGTAGTTTCCCACAGCCTTCCACGCTCTCGGCGGAGTCCCTCTGTTTACGTCAGATAAGTTCTCAGACGCCTGTATCCAGATTTCAGCAAAAGTTCTTTCTGTACTGTACCGGTAGTAGAATCACAGCCCTCGGCTTGAATACCAGTAAGTACGGTGACAACTCTTGTCACTAACCAGCGCTCTCTCTAGCGCCTCACGTCGACATACACTATGACGACTGGTAGGCCTGAATGAAGACTGCACCCCCGTCAGTGACAGCACACAGCAAGCAACACACCAGGATTGCCGGAATATCGATCGTCCAAATCGAGCATTCTCCTACTTGCTAAATGTCGGGTCTAATATACCCACCCTTGTTTACATCGCCACAAGGTGAGCTAAGCCCGCCCCACACATAAAATTTTAAAATATCCAAAACCTCAATTTTCTCATGCAACTCGCATGACAGCGACAGAAAAACAAGACACCCTAACCACCTGGACGGATGGAGCTCTGCTCTGCTCGCACGTGAAATAAGGTAAAACCGAGACTTTCAAGTTCTCGTGACTTCCAGCGTGGCAGTGTCAAACCAAGGCACACCTGTGTGTCGAACAAAACAATACTCAACTGCTGTACCCCATTGTACGCTAC
>SMMW01000512.1:0-20404 GCA_004794655.1 Marisa cornuarietis | reverse complement strand
CAGCCAGTATGCAATACATCTGACATAAGCATTTATAAACAATGGGTATCTACCACATTCACTGTAAATCATTCCATTTGGAGTTCTTGCTGTCACGTTCAAGAAACGTTTCATTGCAAATAAATGGCCTCTCTTAATAATATTGTTGTCCGCACACATACCCTACACCTCAGAACCGTACAGAAGAAATGGCTGAATTTGTTTATCGAACAGTTTGAAAAACACAAAGAGATTACAATCTTCAAAGCGCCAAAGAACTTTGCAAACAGCCAAGCACCCACACAACAAAGCACGTACTCGTACAATCGCTTTCACTTACATATATACAACACGCACACGCACACAATCGATCTCGCGAAATGGAGTGAAACACGCACACACCCTTTCAATCATTGTACCAGGGAATCAGCCTGCTCACAGCACATTGTTTCCATTTCTCCTCGCCCTGCAGAAGTAGTCTTTAAGCACGCACAGACCTGGGGGTAGGGAAAAGCGGAAGGGGTGGGTGGGAAAAGGTTTGACACCACCATGTCGGACAAAGAGATGTCTTTGCAAGACTCCTCCTATATTCCAGATCTTACGAGATGAGGTCAAAGGGGTCATGGAATTTTCTATGAATACGTCGCGAAGTTCATTTGATTCATCTCTTCTACATATTCCCATAGGGTTCCAGGGTGTTGTATCCTGTGCTGGCCTTACTTTATTACAGGAGTTCCCTAGGGTGTATAGGGTCGCTTTCACTAGACCAGTTTTTTTCCCCTCCTCGTTGGCATCTATTTTTGTCTCTAAAAAGTACAAAATGCTGCACGCCACTAAGAAAAAGACTGCAAAACGACTTCAGGCATACAACTCCACTAAAGTTCGGCTTTTCCCTCGTACAATGGTGCTGAATATAACGACTGGCTCAAACGCATCTCTTTAGGCAGAATTTGTAGCGATGTGTACATGAATCATTACTTGAGCCATTGAAGTTATTTTCATCGTCGTCATCTTCGTGTTGGGAGAACAGATTTAATTATAGTTATTATTTTATTATTTATTATTTGCTTTAACAAAACCCAGATAATAAGTTGTAGCAGTTGTTTTAGAAGTAGCATAGCCAGCATGTAATAATGATTAAATGATGGGGAAGTAAAAGAGTTGTTTTAGAAAAAAAAGAGAGAATGAGGTATGGTAAAGAAAGAATGTTTTCAAAAACAAGACCAATCTCTATCGCACACACAAACAGCAGGAATACGTTAAGATAAATAAAGTTAATGGACGTAAGACATTAAGCTATCGCCATTGAAGTATCGGCAGAACCAAATGTCTATGAAGCAAGAAGGGTAATGCTAGTGTCGGAATTCTAAATACTAGAAAGCTAATGCACCTCGGTTACTTGCCGTCAGCACAGAAGACCAGAGGTAACTGGAGCCGGTGCGTGGTGGTGGTGGTGGAGGTGGAGGTGACTGCCCTCGGCCTGTACTGCCCAATAAAAACCGATTTATTCAGTACTTATATCGATCACTCCCCGTTTGTAGTCAACACGAGTCTGATGGTCGTGATTCAAACCTGAAGAAAAAGACTTCTAGATATTTTCAAGCATTTAGTCATTTTAGTGTTTTATTGTAATGAATGTATGGTATACATGGGTCAGTGGTGTTGGAGACGCCATTCACCCACGCACCTACTTAGTGAGTGAAAAAAACCTGTTTTATTTTATAAATAGAGAAAGTGTGTGTGTGTGTGTGTGTGTGTGTGTGTGTGTGTGTGTGTGTGTGTGTGCGTGTGCGTATATTAGAACACTATGCAAATCCTTGTAGTTGCACGATCCTAACCCCACGTTGCAGAAGCAGAACATCTTTCTTCTCCCAAAAGATCGAATGGTATCTTTATGTATTTTGCTCCTTATTTTGTAATTTTTGTCACCGCATTTTGTTTCTGGTGGGTCCAAATGAAAATCAAGGCAAAGCGACTTTTCTCAAAAGGCTGACATTTATTATTATTATTATTATTATTATTGTTATTTTACTTTGTATATTATTATTATTATTATTTAGACGTTATTCCAATATGTCCTAAGCATCATTTTGCCAAAGTCATTGATTATGGACTATGTTTCTAAATCGATCACAAAGAAGGGAATGATTGATGATGAGGATAAAGTAAAGATGCGCTGTGGACCGAAGCCAATTAGTGAAGGAACATCAAAAATACATGAAAATCTAAACAAAAGTATGAAGCTTTTGAAGACTTCCGAAGCTTAGGCACGCTCAACGACTTTTCCAAACGTTTGCATGACAAACAAGTATGGTTAGTGTGAATCATCAAACTACCTTTTTTTTTAATCTGTCCGGATCAACACCTTGTACATTTCTCATTCATTCATTGTACACCCTGCTACTAACAGCCATTATCTTGAAAACATTTTGAGTTTGATTAAAATATCAAAAACTCACCATATGCTTGATGAAAGCACTTTCCGTCTTCAATTTGAATTTTTTTCTTCTTCGTGTAAGGCAGGATGAGGGATGCAATGCCAACCGTAACTGTACATGACAGTCCAGCTGTGTTGGTAGCTCAATAGTTCAGGGCCTTTAAAAAAAATTCTGAGAAGACTAACGCTTCAAAAATTCCTAGTCCCATGTCGACTGGAAGATATATTCTTAAGTATTGTTTAACATCTGGCAAACCTGAGCCCGTTCTCGTCCCATGACAGCAGCAAAGTAGCTGATACCAAAGCTGTACAGTGGCCCCCTGAGTAGCAGACGACGTTCGCCCGCCACCTGAAACACATCTGACACCGCGTCTCCCTGCCTGTCGTCTGCGTCTCCCCAAACCACGCGCGGTCTCGCGGTCTCGCGGTCTTCACGCTCCGCACACCTCCTTACCTTCTGCGAGTCTGTTTCCGCCTCCCCTACCCTCGGGGTGGGGGATTGGGTTGGGGAGGATATATGCTGGTCTGGACCGGACGCTGGTTGGCGGCGTAACTTGAGAGTAATTGGGTGGAAGGTGACACTTGCAATAACCTCGTCGCTCATGGTTAGGAACGCCACAGAGATGATCAGGGGGTTCTGTTCCAATCCAGCCCCCCCCTTCTTCAGCAGCGATCTACTGTTAGCATGCCGCCCAAATCACCGGAATCTGGCATGTTGGGCGGAAGGAAGGGATGGCCAGGGCTCGTGACTTACAGTGGTAGAGACGGGGGACCGGCATTCGCGGGGAGGATAAAACAGTTTGTGCTCTTCGGTGGGGCGGCGGCGAAGTCTGTGGAGGGCTGGAGGCGCATAAACTAACCTCCGCCAGAATCTCTTGGCGAGGCCTGTCTTGCACTGGACACAAGGTTTGTTTCCTGTCACTGTGTGTGATGCCGCGTTGTATTTCCTGAATCTCCGGGATTGAACGACCCTTTGGCTGTTAGCAGATGACATCTGCAATGTCACGTGCTGTAAATAATGTAGGTTTCTTTAAGCAAAATTCAGTCTGCTGATGCTCACTCTTAAGATGACTTATACCCTCTATCTGTGTGTGTGAGGGGGCAGGGGATGTCTGACTCATACAAACCAGAACTACGGTACTTGTTGAGAGTTTAAAACGTGTGGGATAACGGTTGCATAGCACGAACAAACTATATATATATATGTATGTTAAAATACATCAGTTTAAACCTTACCATTACACATCGACAGACTAATATATCGATAATAATATCAACTTAATTAAGTAGAAGTCAGGGGCCAGTTGCACAACACATTTCTCATTTTAAACACTTTTAGGCCTTAAATCTTGTAGATCATCAGTTTAAAGTGCACACCACAATTTTAGAATTTTAAAAACTAAAAGTGCTTTAAGTAAGATAAAGTTGTTTATAAAGTCTGTCGACTTTCCGTCCTGTCAGTACATTTTTTTTTTGTATGTTCTTGTGCGATGCATCTAAATGCCAGAGAAGAGATTTTGCTTCTTTAGAACACTTTTAAGGTTTAGAAACATATTGTGCAACTCATCGCTTAACTCTATTTAGATAATTAGTTTAAAGTGCACACCACAATTTTAGAATTTTTTTAAACTAAAACTGCTTTAAGTAAGATAAAGTTAAGTCTGACTTTCCGTCCTGTCAGTACAAATTTGTGTATGTTCTTGTGCAGTGCATCTAAATGGCAGAGAAGAGACTTTGCTTCTTTAGAACAGTTTTAAGGTTTAGAAAAATGTTGTGCAACCAGCGCCAGAACGCGGAAAGCCCCATTCCAGTGTCTCTGGACGGCAAACGGCAGACACACTTTTCGCTGCTGTTTCTTGTTCTTTTAGCACGGACAGTTCGATGTAGCAATACATCATTCCCAGTGAACTGGAATTCACTTATGTGACAAACACCGATCACATTCTGCACCTAAACAAGGTGAAAGAAGATTTCGTCAAGTCACAAATGGTTGAGCTTGCACAGCGAACGCTTGACATATTGGTAATGCAACAGTTTGCTATAGCATTTGGTAGGCTTTAGAACTCGTATGGTAGCAGGATAGAGAAATACATCTGTCGTTGTCATACCACCTTTTTGTACGTTCTTGCTTTTCCCCCATTTTGTTCTTGTGGCAACAATGTGTTGGCCTTGGCAGATGCTCTGCAAGTCATTTAATAAATTCTTCCTGCCTGGCTATAGTGTTAAACATCATTTTTCTCTTCCTTTTCAACATCCTTCATCACAACCAGACTAGAAACAGTGAACCTGCAGAGCTACCAGTCCCTGTGGGAAGAGGTCAAAAGATCTGTACTCAGTCTAAAGGGAGGAAAGTCGCCAGGCGTTTATAATGTTCCAGCTGAGTGGAGAAGAAACGATAAAGGCCCTCACTTCTCTGTGCCAAAGGGTCAGATGCGCAAAGAATGGCCCAAGGAATGGACGCAGTTAATAGTCATACCCCTCCCAAACAAAGTAAATACCAAACAGTGAACGAACTACAGAACTATAAGCCTTATCAGCGACCGAAGCAAAGTCATGCTGAAAGTAACAGAACCACATCAGCACCACTGCCGAAGAACAGGCTGGCTTCAGACCAGGTAGAAGCAAAGTTGAGCCGATTTTCAACTGTCAAATCCTTATAGAGAACTATCTTCAGCATTATCGGGACCTTTATCACAACTTCATACACTTTAAGAAGGCATTTGACAGAGTCTGGCAGGAGGTAGATGAAGATTGCCTCGTTCATCGAAGCGCTACATAATAGCTCAACGAGCGCAGTACTGCTGGATAACCTCATAGGAGCTCACTTTCTCACTACATTATGCGTGCGTCAAGGCTGGCCTTATCACCGGTGCTGTTTAATATCTTGGAGAATATCATGCGTGAAACCATCTACGACCATCGCACTTCCACCTCCACTGATGAAAGGTCGATCTGCAGCCTACGCTTTGTAGACGAGATAAGTTGTAGCAGGTACTAACACGAATTCGAGAGAGCTACGTGAACGAGGTACAGCTCGAAGAGGTAAGCAGCTTCAAGTACTTGGGATCCACCCTCTCGAAGGACGGCAGCTTCACGACAGATATCTGCATCAGGATCTTAACAGCAGCAGCGGCGTTGACTCAGCTGGATAGGATATAGCATATCCATAACATCAGGTTTACTACAAAGTACAATTCGTAAAGATTCCTTGTCGTGCCGATCCTGCTCTACGGATGCGACACGTGGACGCTGCTCGCCAAAACGGAAAGGAGAATCCAGGCATTCGAGAATAAGTGCCTGAGTAGGCTGCTCCGGATCTCATACAGAAAACATAGACAGAACGATTCCCACACTCGTAGTACACCTGGAACCTCTTCTATCAACAGTCAAGCGACGTAAGCTGGTCATCTTTGGTCATGTGACCCGGCACGACACCTTGTCGAAGACTATCCTTCAAGGTACCTTGGAGACGACGCCGCGGTGGTCAGAGGAAGAACTGGCTTACGGACTGGTCGTCCTGTACAGGACCTGCTCACTATCGCCCACAATAGGCAAGAGTGGCGGGCCCTGTCAGCTTCCACGTCTATGTGCTTACCCCCTCCCCAACGACAGGTACCTGTCAAGGGACGATGACCGAATGGCTGACTTCTTAAGGTGGTAGAACCTGCTTTAGAACAGCTTTCCTTCCGTTTTAGTTGCTGCTCATAAGGTTAAAAAGTCGCTTCTGGCTGTTCCCCACTGTGTGGCTGGCCTTCTGGCAGGTGTGGTTCCACTGCAAAACAAATAAATAAAATAATTAAAAATTATTTTATTTAAATGTATTACATAGTGTTCCGACAACAACAACAGCATCCAATTTGGTATTAGTAACCATCGAAAGCTTACGAATAGACATGTCACATTTTAACTTCTATAGCTTCTGATTTAGGTGTTTTTTTTTTTGTAACAGAAAAATGTTATCTTCCTTTGTTGAACGAATCGGTGTAATGTTATTGATGGGTACAAGATATTTTTATTAATCCTTTTCAGAAAATTCTTTTGACGTCCCGTGTGTTCACTGACAAAAAACCCTGACTTGTAAAATTAATTTTGAATAAAATAAAAATAAAAAATGTCAAATTGTTAATAGTGTAAATGTTAATCCCATTTGTACATTGCAAAAGAACCTAACCTTACAAAATCATGTAGACAGCTACACAAAAATCATGTAGACAGCTACACAAAAAACACCATGAGCACTAATCCAGTGTTTTGATTACACAAACACATAATCAGCACTCACCCAGTCTCTTGATTACACAAACACACCGTCAGCAGTAACCCAGTTTATTGATTGTTTTGCTGACTGAACGGTTCTCTGGTTTCTTTCCCGGTGGTTCTCATTAACGTCACTAATGGTGGTACATTAAAAAAAAGAGAGTAGAAACAGCATACCAGGTCAGTTATTTCTTTTCTGTCGCATTCAGAAAATAAGATAACTCAACGTGGTCTCTGCGCAGTTCATACCCATCCATATGAAGTTTTCTAAAATCTTTGTTTTACCAATCTTTTCGTCGTGTGTTCTTCACTACAGAGAAATAAAAAAACAAACAAACACGAAAAAGGGTTTGAACATGGCCAAGTGATCTGGCAAACGATACAAACTAGCCTACACTTCAATAATGGTTTCATTATAGAAACAGAAACACATTCCTCTCAAGTTATATTATGCAACAGCGGAAATATGTACGTGTGCATTGTGTCAGAAAAATATTGTCTAACATGTGTTCATTGCAGCATTGTAGTAATGACCATAAACAGAACTCTAAACATCCGCTGTAGTAGACGAACTTTCACCTTTCAGTCTGATGAAAAGGAAATAGGTCCTTTTGAAAAACACGAAACATAAACACAAAAGTCTTTGTTTCTTACCTTAGCGGTCTTTCGGTACTTTGAAAAACTACTTTCCGAGACATTTATAACACAAATTTGAACAATTTATTGAGCTACATGCTTCTACACTTCTTTTACGCTGAGCTTTCGATGCGAGCACCATTACTGCTTGGGGATGCTTGCTTCGCTCGTCATCCGGTAGATTTCCGCCAGAACCATCTTGTTATCTTTACCGTCTTTGGACTGACATTAGTGACATTGATGTTTAATGGTCTGCTCTTGAACTATTTTTAGCTCGCTGCCGCTCTGATCAAATGATGCCCTTCTCTCGCCAGCAGCTGGGATCACACTGTGTCATCGAATGGACTTAATGATGTCATCCCAACCTTGCCAGCTGGGATCACATCCAGTCTTCGAGACGACTTCGGGATTTACAGCGCGAGTCTCTTAATTTGCATTATTTTCCTCTTGCTTTTGTCTCACCTTGCAGACGATAGACCGTTTGCGTGTGTGCACCCGGGTGCGCAACCTCGTTCTGCACAACAGAAAAGAAAATAAACAGAGACAGAGAGTAGCTTCTAAGTATAATATAAATGAAATAATTTGGTTTCACCGAGTTTTTCTCTCTCTAGCAAGAGAATGCATTTGTAGTTACAGAGCGCATTCTGTAGTTACAGATCTCATTCTCTACTTATAGAATGCATTCTGTAGTTACAGAACTCATTCTGTAGTTAACCAGAATGCATTCTCTCGCTAGAGAGAGAAAGTAGAGAAAATTCCCCTCTTGGCTCCCCATAGGCCGGATTTCTGGGAAGCTGACTGACAATCTCCTTCCACTGCTTCAGCTGTTCGTGCACGCGAGCTGACGACAGCTGCTTCCGCGGCTAACTGGCGTGGTCAAGTATTGCACGTGCACCATCGAGAACGAGGCTACACCAAGTGATGATGGTGCGATTAGATGAGGACTTATGTCCACAGGAAACTAATTTGGTTTGAGATTAACTGGTGCACTCAAAGTACGCATTATCGGTGGAAAACCTCCGTCGGGAACACTCTTCTATCTACACAGAATGTACTTCCATGTTTGGTTGTATTGTATCTTTCAACCTTAAATCTGCTAACTATAAATTCCATTCGGTGTCTGTAACCTGCTAGCTAGATCGGGGTTGTATCAGCCTCCTAGATTCTATCCCGCATCAGTAACCTCAGGGTATCTATTTCATAAACTTTAGCCATCAAGCTATATTTTATCCATTGTCAGAAATTCTTCGTATCGTGTCTCACAACCTTCATGTCCTAACTATATGTTATCAGGTGTAAGTTCTACTTCGCTGTATCGTTTTTAACAGACTTTAGCTTCCTGTCTGTATTTAATCCATTGCCAGTAACTTCTTTCCTACGACCATCCTATCGAAACAATGTCGGATAAAAACAAAAAAGTTTGAGGTTCCTGAAGAGATATACCGTTCTTTTATGGCTTTTGCAACCGACGCTGTTTGAATGGACGTGAGAGTTTACAGGCGTCTCCTACTCTAGGGCATTTCTGCGCGCGCTAACAGACCGCGCAATAGGAGGGATGAGGGACTTGTCATGTGCACAGTTCAGCCTGTGCACCGCGCTTAAATAACTTCACGCAATATCTCAACTCAGACTTCTAGCAAGCAGGGACACTGCAAAGGTTTGATCGATATAAAAACAATTCTGTTGCTCCTTTTCTTTTTTCCATTTCTGTAATATCATTAGCGACCCGACAAATTAGCCAACCAATCAGGAAACGTTATGGCGTGCTTTGGGCAAATCACACACGGTTTCTTTTCCGAGCGTAAAGCCTGATATAAGGGTGTTTCCCTCAGTCCGTGTGGCAGTCAACTTTGTCACCATCCTCTAGCTTCCTTGCTAAAGGACCCCGGCAAACGACGAGGAGGTTTTGGAGGTCCTGTTTGACAGCTAACTTGGGACAGCAAGCAAACTAGGTCGCCCGGTGGGTTTCCCAAATTACACAAAAAAAAAATCGCTGCCTTCTGTCTGTGTACTACAGAACTCACGGTGCCAATTATATTCACCTACTACGCCCACGAAGGATCAAAAAGAGCAAGGTGAGAGGCAAATTTTGTGTTGTATCATGCATCATGTCCTTATAAAAAAATAATCTTCTCATTCTTTATCATCAACTACGTCGTTGTCATCGTCATTATTGTCGTCGTCATTTCTTATCCATGAGATGGCACCTGATAATATTATCACCATCTGTCACCATTCCTCTTCATTTTCTACGAATGTCTGGGAGACACTGACTGTCAGGCCAGACCACTCTTGGATGCTGGCTGGCTATTATTTTTGTCGACTTCTTCTACCTGCCTGTACTGTTCCCTACAGGTTTCTGACAGTCTTAAAATGTGCCAAGACCATTCCACGGCACCATTGTGGTCTTCGTTGTCTAATTATTTTTCTGATTCTTTTTCGTTCCATCTCATTCGAGGTGTGGTCTTTGTGAGAAATACGACGGATCATCTTCTGTCAGTTAATCTCTATGGCCTTTGGTCTCTTTTTTATATCAATATTTCAGAGAGATTTAGCGCCTATATTGCCACTAAATATGCTACATACAAAAAAAACCCACGTATATTAAGTGACTAAATCATTTCACAGGGACCAGCAAATAAAAGCAAGTACAACACTAGGACTCTCATTTACTCATTCACTCAACACTCACTCACTCTTCTAAAACTTCAGAAAAGGATTGTTTCCCGCCACTAAGAGAGAACAAAAAATAAAAAATCTGGGATTCGTCACCTCACCAATTAATGTAGGAAATTCGTATCGTTAAAAAGACATAGTGGTTAACTGACATGCAATGAAAAGAATATACAACCCGTGAATACCTTTTCATTATGATCTTAAACACGAGGGAACGCATCTAAAGTTTAGAACCGTGAAAGAGGGGTGAGGGAAATTTATTTCTCATTTCTTTTGTAATCAAAAGTTGCTTCCCAGATTAGTGTGCGCTGTTACGCATAGACTGAATATCTGAACAGCCTTCCAACCCATCCCTCGAACAGTGTTCAAATACTTAAATCTGACGATTTTCTGTAAATATGAAAAAAACGAGAAACATCAAAAACATTCATTGCATGCGAAATGTCTCTCGTTATTGTCATGTCAAAAATTGCCCTCTTATACAAGCATGCCATCATGTTGTTTTTCCTGTCGAACCTGGAAAACACTTGTGGCTAAAAACACACATAATTTCTGAAAACATGTGTGGCTAAAAATACACATCGTGTCTAAAATCACGAATAAAGTCTTGAAACACGCATTGTCTCTTAAACCATGCATGATATATAAAAACCCGTATTATGTCATGCCTAATGTTTCAAAACAAAAACAACTGATGTATAAAATCTATTGTCTTAAAACACTTTTAGTGTCTAAAATCACAAAAGGTTTCTTGAACGCGATCCGAAAATAGAAAGTCTAAAATCATCTAACATATCCGAAGACACTAATGTCTGCAAATTCTCATGTATCTAAGGCACTAATGTCTGAAAATATTCATTATCTAAGCCACTAATGTCTGAAAATATTTATGTATTTCAGGTACCAATGTCTGAAAAATATTCATGTATCTAAAGCACTAATGTCTAAACATATTTATATATCTAAGAAGAAAGTTAAAACCCTGGTTGTGACTGCTCGGTAAGTCCTGCAATCATCCTCAGCCTCCTTGGTCTCCTTGGTAACATGCTCAACTGCCTTATAGTGATCAAATGATCAAACTTGCTTTGTTTGACTTGAAAATATCATTTGAAGGTCAGCAAGAAGAGAGACTAAAGGCCACCTCAGATTATTCAGAAACATCCAGTATAGCGTTTCTGAGCTTACTGTGTCTATAAAAGTACAGGTCTGCTATACCTTCTCACAATTACTTTTCCCGTCTTCTAATGTGGAACAGGTGCTATATTTATTAACTGTGTTAGTTTCGTATAATGTCATACGTGTGAGGATTTTTAATATGTTATAACTCGACACATGACCATGCGACAGTAAAGATTAGCGACATGGAATTAAGCAAGTAGAAGATGTTATCTAGAGATAGCAGTTTGGCAAAGCATCGATCTAAATAAATAAATCAGCGCCTGAATAACAATGAGAGTCCTAGAACTGACAGATTAATGTTTGCGCCAATCAGTTTTTTTCCAGTTTGCAATAAGATCATCAAACACTCTCTCTCTCTTTCTGGCACACTCACAGAGATAGACAAAGAGACAGAAAACCAGTCCAAATTGTTTTAGTGTATGCGGTGGCAATCAATAAAAGATAACTGAATTTTGCATTGTCTGACATTTATCAAGCAATTGTAATAACGCATATGCCTTGTAAACTTTTTTCTAAATAAGTTCTTTTTTGTGTTTCTTTTTATGTAATGGAAAAATAACAGGACCGGGGCAGGAAGGTAATTTACAACCGTGTGGAGAAAAAAACAAACTCGAAATTATTTCTTGAGCACATTCACAAATGTAATTTTCACACACATATGCACACACGCCTGCCCTCATATATCCACACACACACACACACACACACACACACACACACACTACACACACACACACACACACACACACACACACACACACAGAGAGTCTTAAGATGAGAACACAGAGAATGCAAAAAGAAATTGATAATGGTTTGAGAACCCGAGTGGCGCCTCACCTGGGCTCTGGTTCGTCTCCTCTTGCTAAAATATCGCCTGCGATGTCTAATGCGAGTTTCATTTTTTTCTTTATTTTGCATCACAAGGTCAGATAAGGAAATCGTGATCTGCCTGGACATTTCCATCGATTTGCCGTCAATAACACGGTTTCCATTGGCAACGACCGGCTCTTCGCCAAACAAAAGATCCACGTCTACACGGGGGATAGGAAGCCAGTTTTCGACTGAATACAGGTTTCTTTCTATAGATTTTTTTTTTTTGGTCTGCCTCTTTGAGTGCTATCGCTGTGCCACAGGCGCTGGTGCAAGCCTGAAGGCGCGTGCAGATGTGTGCAAGTAAGTGTGAATGGTCGTGTGCATGCAAGTGTTAGCCTCTTTATTTCGTTTTTTTTATTTTTTAGCAGTTCTCTGATGTTTCTTTCAAGTCCTCTTGCTTTTGAGACAAGACTAAAGAGTGAGGGGAGAGTGGGACATAGGTACAGAGAAATAGATGGACGGTCGGATAGACCAGCCAGACAGACAAACAGACAGGTAGACCGGTCGACAGACAGGCAGACAAGTAGACGGGACAGGTCGAGAGGAAGACAGGAAAAGGAGTACACAAGAAGAAGGGAGCGGTAGACAGGACCTGTAAACAGCCCGACAGGCAGACATAGCAAGACAGAACAGGTAAAACGGTAGACAGACAGAAAGACAGGAAATAGGTTAACAGGCACCTTTGTCTTTTCTGGACTGGCAGACACGACCGACGTCCTGTTTGGATCACGAGCTTGTCTGCGAGAGCGTTGTGATCCTGCTCCAGTGCTGACAGATCTCATGCAAGCAGCGAGAGTGTGGCGAGGTTGAAAGATCTGTGAACTGGTGACTGCAAAAGACAGAGACGCCGTCTCACAGCTGCTTCCGGAAGTCTGGGTCGCTCTGTCGAGCCCCTGAACCAAGCACTGCCTTGCTTCTCAAGACGTTTAGAATCAGGTCTAGAAATTGCAAGTCCTGACCCCTGTAATCACTAATGCTTCGTAGAAAGAGACAATTAAATTAGCAATATTTGCAGCAAAATGGGCTACCAAAATATAAGCATTCATTTTCAAAAGAAATCTTCTGCCTTTTATTTTATTTTCTTAAGTAATTAGCTAATAAGCATTTTCAAAGCTCTATTCTATTTGAGATTTTTCTTTGCTTCCATCATCCAAGAGATTTTTTAGATGAAATTCATTGTTCTGTGACGCAGCTGCCTGCCAAAGCATACATCTTCCACAGTTTTTGTCGACGTCCCGTCTCTGTTTACAGAGCAGGTTGCGATATACGCTAGCTGGTTGCTTGACGTAAGACACCAATCCACCCCCATCCCCAAAACACACACACACACACACCTCCTACTTATGGCTAACTTCAGCGGCTGGAAGACACCCACCGAGCTCAGCTCGAACCTGGGCCCATCCAACCTTTCGGTGGATTTTGCTGACTTCCGCACACCTGGGCCGTCTGGTATCGTGGTGGGTGAAGGTCCCCAAAGGCCCCCGCACGACACGCGGGATTCCGGGCAGGTGGGGGCGAAAGAAAGCGAGCTAACCCTCGTCCTGGACTGCGGTCTGCTGCCGGCCCTGGCCGTGCTGGGGGTCGCAGGGAACTGCTTGTGCGCTGTCGTCTTTCTCAGACAGCGCTACCGGCCAGTCGCCGCTCCGCTCCTGCTGGCTCTATGTTTCTCAGATACTGGCTTCCTGCTGTGCACGCTCCTTGTGAGACTGTCCTGCCTGGTGGGCAAGGTGGACCGAAGGACTGGCGCCATGCTTCGTGTCATCATGGCGCCGCAGGTGGACGTGCTGCGCGAAGTCATGGCTAACGTGACCGTACTGTTGACGTCGGCAATAGGGATGGAGCGCTGCGTGGCAGTGACGCGGCCCTTCAAGCTGCGCGCCCTCTGTATGGCGCCCCGCGTCAGGACTGTGGTGCTGACGCTGTATGGGGCGGCGTTGGGCGCCCTCACGCCTGCCTTCTTTCAGCACGGAGTGACGACACGCACAGAACCCGACCTCAACGTCACGGTCTACGGTCTGCGGGAGACGACCTTCTATCGACACAACCACGCCGTCTTGGACTTCTACCTTCATTTCCTGTTGCCTCTCCTCTTGCGCGTGCTGCCTTTTCTGGGCACGTGGGTATGCCTCGTCATCATCCTTGTCAGCATCCGGCGGCGGTTGCGTCTGCGCACTCGTCCTCCGCCACCTCACCACCACCGCGCGCGGGTCACTAGCAGCGAGCGGGTAGATACTGCGGACAACGCTGACCTGGTACTGGAAGAGAGGAATGTCACAAAGGCCTGCCTGGTCCTCCTTTTCACCTACACCGTATGCGAACTTCCGGGACTAGCTGTACGAATTCTCATAATGATGCGCCCTGATCTGCAGAAAGATAACAACGGTGACCGGGTGGTGGGGATCGTCCAAGATGTAGCTTGTCTTTCCGAAGTCATCAATTCCGCCATCAATTTCTTAGTTTTCTTGGTGACATCAAAGCATTTTTGTGTCACATTTGGTAAATTGACTGCAATGTGCAGAGAATGAAACACATGATAAATGTGGCCTTGAAACCACATAGGTTTATTTGTCACATTTAGTTTGGCGTGGTGCTGTCAACATTAGGATGTTTGGAGAACACAATATTTCAGATTTATTTGCTGAAAGAAGAGTGAAGCTGCCAAGTCTATCATCGCTGACAATGTCGCCTACCTGCCCCAAATCCTCGCCGAGTGAGCTTACATTTTCTGTGACTTGCCTCAACACTTCAAAGCTGCCGATATGCCTTGCTTTTGCCCTCCGCCTGAAAAATTCCTTCTGTTTGGTTTGTGTGTGGATGAAGTATGGCAGTCATATATAGGATTAATTACAACCGGCCTTCATCGGAGTTAAATTATCCTGAATAAAAATCAAAGGAGCTATGCCCCGTTTACGGTGTTTTGTACCTTTATTGTAGAACTGGAAGATTAATCCGTGAAACAGTTGTAGTGTGAATTGAACTGCACACAATATATACTCGTTATCTGTTTTCAACGTATCAAAACAGCTACCTTACCACACACTCTTACACTGTCCTGGGAAGTAGACCAGCCGTCGTATGGTTAGGGGGCTTCCTTTGCCTTTTTACAAACGTTACTGCCTCATATGGCCATCGCGAGTGCATGTTGGAATGTCTGTACGGCAGGCTGCAACAGGAATGCACACACACACCACACACACCACACACACACACACACCACACACACACACACACACACACACACGCTACTAGCGTGTGTCCAGAAAACTGTCTCAAATGTTTTTATTTTACGTCCGTGAAAGAGAAAAAGGCAGCAAGGAGAGGGGTTCGTACGTGTGTAAAGTAGACCAACATGTGTGTGTGTGTGTGTTTGCGCGCGTGGTTACATAGGTGATTGGAAGGGATGATGGTTCGCTTGTCTATATGAATGTGTGTTTTGAGAATGTGTGTATATCAGTATATGTGTGCTTTAGTGTGTGCTTGCAGTGACTCAGTCAAGTGTCTACACACGAACTGCATGCTCTGCGATTGAAGGGACGCAACTCTCCTGAAAACTTAAAAGCTACATGGGCGTCATGCCCTTTGCTTCAGGCTGAAGGAGGAACTGGGAACAACAAGTTGAGGAGGACAAAGCTCATTATATTTCCCTGTCTGAACACCTTACTTTGAGGTCATCTACTTAAAAAAATAATTTCTTTTTCTGCTCTTTTCTGTCAGTGCACCAACAAAATGTTATGGGTGTGAAAATCTTCTGAGTATGCATCACATTTCTTGGATTTTGTCATCAAACAAAAGCAGTTATTTTACGGATCCAGGGCAAATAAATAAATGAAGCGGCCATTGTCTTTTTTAAACACGTTCAAGTTTAGCTTTCTGATATCTAGGACGGGTGTGTGCATCAGATCTATGTCATCAGGAAGTGTTTGAGGTAGTTACATTCTACCCAATTAACTCCCAGCGATAATTCGAACACTTTTTAACCACCAAACCTTTGTCAGCATTTTGAGAACACGCCACACGCACACTCCCACAGTGGTTCAATTTGCTGGGGTTAGACTTAGGAAGGTCTCAAAGAAAACAAGACTGAATGAGTTCAGAACATCGAGTACTTCCTACGGTCAGAAAGGAAGTGAAAGCGTTCATTAAAACAACCCTCGAGCGTTAATTAAAACAACCCTCTACAGAGTCTACTGTCGACACGCCGAGACTGGGAGAATCCGAGCTCTGTGCTAACCGACGCGCGAATCAACGAGTAGTAATGAAGGGCTACAATCATTCCTAATGTCTTCATCTTCTGTGTCTTTGAAATCGCCGTCGTCGCAATAATATTGAATATTAGTAACAACAGTAAAGCAGTACTATCTGATTGACTAACAGACTGACGGACTGACAGACTGACGGATCGACTGACCCTCTGAATCAGTCTTTCACTTGCTCACTTACTGGTTTATATCGTTTTCTTTTGAGCTGTACTGCAAGAATATTTCTCTAGATACTATAATAACCCTGTTAAAACAACTGTTGTCAAGCCATGAAGCAATACACACGACGAGTCATCCGCAGACACGCGCATTCGTTAACTCAACACAATCAACAAATGACCACTCTGGTGTAGAACGTCCCTCAAAGAGACAAATACTTATTGACCACAAAATTCACAATTTAAATACACAAAGAAATATGCTCAGTACTGCTCTATACAAGGCAAAGCATCAGTAGTTAACACGAGCAGTTAGTCAAACATGATATTTAGCATTTCTTTAAACTCTCACGGCTAGACTTAGCCTGAAAATCCCTCTCTTTCTTGGATTATTACGCCGCTCAAGCTGACGTAAACAATAAATAGGCATACACAAGGAGCAATTGTTGACAAACAATAGTGTCTAACAGGTATATCAAAACAAAAATATGAAGAAATGTCTTTCAGCGACAGTGCCCTCGGCACCAACACACAAATACTTGGTTCTAACAACAGAGTCAGAATGGGTAGCACACCCTAGGCCTTATCACCTCCTCAGTAAGGATAACCTATCCGTCTTCCTACGCGTGCTTAATTTCTTCCCACTCTGGACCCGAAGCGCAAACACAAAGTTCTCCACTTGACCCTTTTTCTTTTAAAGTTCAAGTTATTTCTTTTTACAAATATTTTAGCAACTCCTCATGTATGAGTTATACAGGGAGGACATCTGGTGCGTCACTCTACCTTAATCAAAGTCTTACTTCGTTGGGGATGTTCTTCTGGTGTTAGATCATCGGAAGCTCATGCCTCTGCCTCACGTCAGTGGACCTCCGGAAACTTCGGATATCGTCTGTAGGATATCGCCCCCACGCAAGTCAGTCATTCAGCCTCTCTGTATCGGATGCTCCTCCCCACCTTGGAGATACGCGGACACCCTTTCACTCGTCTTTGCCGAACCACAGGCCGTCTATGCGCCAGCTCCAGCCGTCAAAACCCGTAGTTTCCCACAGCCTTCCACGCTCTCGGCGGAGTCCCTCTGTTTACGTCAGATAAGTTCTCAGACGCCTGTATCCAGATTTCAGCAAAAGTTCTTTCTGTACTGTACCGGTAGTAGAATCACAGCCCTCGGCTTGAATACCAGTAAGTACGGTGACAACTCTTGTCACTAACCAGCGCTCTCTCTCTAGCGCCTCACGTCGACATACACTATGACGACTGGTAGGCCTGAATGAAGACTGCACCCCCCCGTCAGTGACAGCACACAGCAAGCAACACACCAGGATTGCCGGAATATCGATCGTCCAAATCGAGCATTCTCCTACTTGCTAAATGTCGGGTCTAATATACCCACCCTTGTTTACATCGCCACAAGGTGAGCTAAGCCCGCCCCACACATAAAATTTTAAAATATCCAAAACCTCAATTTTCTCATGCAACTCGCATGACAGCGACAGAAAAACAAGACACCCTAACCACCTGGACGGATGGAGCTCTGCTCTGCTCGCACGTGAAATAAGGTAAAAACCGAGACTTTCAAGTTCTCGTGACTTCCAGCGTGGCAGTGTCAAACCAAGGCACACCTGTGTGTCGAACAAAACAATACTCAACTGCTGTACCCCCTTGTACGCTACAAAAAACTTATAATTATATGCAATAATGCATCTAACTGAATAATGAAATATTTATGAACAATGTATATAACACCATAAAACAGCATCATAAAAAATAGGGAGCTCTCTATAAGGGAACCTTCTATGACATACTGTTTACAGGTTCAAAAGCATTTTCTTCCTCCCTACACCTTATGACCTTACCACTACCTCTACCTTACGCATATCGAGGGACTTCGTCGATAACTCTGAACCGAGCATTTTCTAGGTTCACTTCAAAAAGAGGTACTTTTAATATTAAGCCGTTGATCAGATTCTGGTCTTGACCACGTCCACAGACGTGTATACCTGTGTGAAATAGAACAAACAATACACATCACGTTTGATGATGATGATGATGATGATGATGATGATGATGATGCACCTTATTGTCCTGACTAAATCCGCACTCAGAGTGGGTAAAATACCGCCAGCATACGGCACTCAGTACACCGTATTCTCCTATCCTAAGTATATGTCACGTGACAGTAGTTTACCAATCAAAAGCTACGTCAGCTAAATAAATAAAATAAATAAATAAACAAGACGGGCGTTGGAATGACCACCGCCACAACTAAGCACAATATAATATACTTTGATATTTCAAACTGCCACACGATGTTCCATATTACCATGGATGCAACATAATAAGGAATTTTTCTAAAATGAAAGGATTTGGTCTTAAAATATATTTTAAATAAAATACTTCAAAATAAATCATAAAATAGATCATAAAATCAGTTTCCAAAATTGCAAAAAATATCATTAGAACAACAGTAAGGAATCACTATTCGGGGGGGGGGGATGGTACTTAAAAAGTCCCATTATTTCGTTTCGCCCAGCATTCTCGTATCCTAAGAATATGTCACGTGACAGTAGTTTACCAATCAAAAGCTACGTCAGCTAAATAAATAAAATAAATAAACAAGATGGGTTGTTGGAATGAACACCGCCATAACTAAGCACAGTATAATATACTTTGATATTTCATTAGCCCAATGTTTCGTATTACCATATGGATGCAACGTAATAAGGACCTTTCTTAAATGAAAGGCGATTTGGTCTTAAAATATACTTTAAAATAAATCATGAAACAGTTTATAAAATCAGTTTCCAAAATTGCAAAAAAGTTCATTAGAACAATAGTAAGAATCACTAATTTGGGGTGTTTTTTTGGGGGTACCTAAAAAGTTCCATTATTCGCATGTTGGGGTGGGTAGGGGTACTAGGCAAAAACCTTTGCGTCGTCTGCAGAGACTGCAAACGAAAGCGCTTTCGCCCTGTCAAAAGCAATTTCGGAACGTGTTTACAATAGCATATTACTAACACACGATTGGGATATGTCGGAATCACCGTTTAAACGTTTGATCTGGCTAACGCCAAGGACTGTAACTCTCAGGAGATGCTATTCGCGCCATTTTGCAAAATGAGGCCGAAGCGAGGAAATGTAAGAAAATAGAGCATACCAATGTGATCTATTGGAACTAATAAATTAAGCTGTAATGTAATGTAAGGACTAATAAATGAGGCGTTAATGTATATATGTATTGTAGAAGACTGGCTATAATGACAATTTCTTCTAATGCATGGGTAAACCATGGAGTGGGCATGTGCTCATGATCATACACTTTTATGTACGCATAAAAAATTACTCTTACAAACATTTTCAATACAAACATATTACTTCTGACTTGTGTGATAATGTGAAAATCGAGTGGAAATGTAAATGAAATATTTTCATTAAAATTTGGTTTCAGAAATCAGTCTGGGGATTTAGACGAAGCACTGCGCTGACAGTGTTCGTCAAACGTCTGAAGCGGCAGGAGGGTGAAAGTAAGCATCCCATTTTAGTACCACTTTAACCTACAATGTCTGTCGAAAATCAGGTACTTTTTCTAAGCCACCATCCATCCCAAAATTAATGGTTTAATAGTTTGGATGATATGCAAATTTCTGATTTTTGAATTAACTTTTTTCACTTATTTACAGGCAATATAGAGTTTCTTGCAAGAGGGAGGACAGAGTTTGCTGCTCTCTCCCCTCTCGAGAAAAGGAAATTGGCGGCAGAAGCTGCAGCCCCTGCCATACCAAAGACTTCTTCAGAGAAGCAAAGTTTTATGGTTCACTTGTGCCGACAACTGAACAAAGTGGTAATTGTTCACCTCATCGCTTTCGCACTGGCATGAAATCTACATAATTGCCTCTCTCCTTTGGTTCACTATGTATTGATAAGTGTTAGGTTACAGAGGTGTACTGTGAGTT